>KZ451947.1:328765-360685 GCA_002786265.1 Apostasia shenzhenica | reverse complement strand
ATATAATAGTCAAATTAAATAAAAAATAATAATTAACTAAGGAAAGTGATCTAAAGAACATTAAATAAATAAAATAAAAAAAGATATTAGAAAATAATTATTTAATTAAATTTAATGAATAAGAAAAATGATTAATTAAATTTAATGAATAAAAATAATATAGTAATCAAATTAAATAAAAATATTAATTAAAGAGAGGGGGGAGGGAGGAGGGGCAAAAAGGTCAATTTAGAGGGGAGGGGGGTTGGGCCCGCGGGAGGGTTGGTGTCAGGGGGGAAGCAATTTGCAATAACTTTGGGGTGAAGTATGGGGACAAAAGTAAATAGATAATTTTGAGGGTGAAATATGTAATAAAGCTTATTTTAAGAGTGACATAAATAATTTTTCTTAATAATATAAATAAATTTTTTTAATTATTTTACACAATTTTTAATATAAAAAAATATTATTTTACTTCACATACTTAATAATTTTTAATAAAAATATTAATTTTATCTCATATTCTAGATCAAAATAATCGATTCGAATATTTCGATCTAAGATATGAAATAAAGTTGTTATTTTTATTAAAAATTGTTAAGTACGTGAAGTAAAATAATACTTTTTATATTTAAATTTGTGTAGAATATTTTAAAAAATTATTTATTATTATTATTATTATTATTATTTTTAAACTAGTACTATTTTAGTTTTAATTTTAATCCTGACGTCAAACAAGCCTTTGTTAATGATAATTTTTATAGATTTTATAAATATTATTATATCAAGAGCAATGAAAGCTTTTTTAAAAATAAAATTTATATTCTTCACCTTCAAAAATTTATTATTTTTCAGACGGCACCCCCAAAGTCTATTATTTTCTAACAGCACCTCCATTTTGGGGTAAATTTACAGGTAGTACCCAGCTTTTGAAGTTAGATACGAGTATTGTATAAAAATAATAAATTTTGGGTACCGTCTAAAAATAATGGATTTTCAGAGGTGATAAATGCAAATTTGCTTTTTAAAATTTAGATAAGTTTTAAAATTGG
This sequence comes from Apostasia shenzhenica, assembly GCA_002786265.1. Lineage (NCBI taxonomy): Eukaryota > Viridiplantae > Streptophyta > Magnoliopsida > Asparagales > Orchidaceae > Apostasia > Apostasia shenzhenica. The sequence continues at coordinate 359,654 of KZ451947.1, read as the reverse complement.
AATAAAATTAATTACAATTATTTGTAATTTAAAATATAGGATATATTCGGAATTACTCTGTAGTAATATTTTTAATTCAAGGTGATAAAAATTTATTTTTTATGATTTTTTATTTAATATTATTCGCTTTATATTTATTCATGGCTATTAAAATATTAAAATAATTACCTATATGTCACATAATTTAGTTTTATTTATGTCTTACTCATCCATTCTCAGTTAATTACGCTATGCACACTCAAAACATTATAAAATCTTACATACACACATTTGAGTTAAAACTTAATCAAAATATATTTGAAAAAAAAATATTATGTTAGTAAATCATTAAAATTATATTTTTACTCTGAGTGGTACATATTTTTTTCTTCCTTAATACCACACTAAAATACTGATTTGTCCTAAAATCAATTCATGTCGCGGATGTCTCCTTCTTTTGCCACCACCTAAGCATTAAGATTTTAAGATTTTCACTCAACATATATTTAAATATTCTTAAAATAATATGATAAACGGATTCGATTTTTTGTAATCGTTAATATAATTAGGTTATTGAAAAATTATGATTACTCATTATGATAGAATAAGTTAAAATATGTGTATGTAAGATTTTATAATATTTTGGATATGCATAGCGTAATTAACTAAGAATGGATGGGTAAGGCATAAATAAAACTAAATGGTGTGGCTTTTTTTTGATAAAATTAACAATTGATTTTTAACTTTAATATTAATTATAAATTTTATTAATTTAATTATATTACATATAGTTTTTTTGGGATGTTACGCCCAGGTCCTGAGTTTAATACTTAATAACCTACAGGAACACATTTTTAAAATTTAACATCAAAGTCCCTGAGTTTTAATTGTTATTATTAAAAATATTTTAAAATTACCATTACACACACAGTCCCTCTGTTTCCTCCTTGCCTCTCTCTCTCCTCGCGATCCTGGCGCACAGGTGATGTCACGCTGCCACCGGCGGGTCCGACGGTCGCGCGGCGTGTGCAACCCACCGGCGGCCGGGCGGCACCTGCGCCCCCATCAGCGGGTCGGGCGGCCGTCGCTCGTGTGCAGAGATTAGGAGGAGAGAGGCGGCCCCTCTCTCTTCTCACGATCCCGGTGCACGAGCGATGCCACGAGGCCGCTGGCAGGTCCGACGGCCGCTCAGCTTGTGCTACCCACCGGCAGCCGGATGGTCGTGCGACCATCGCCTGTGCGTGGGGATCGAGAGGAGAGAGAGAGAAAGGGGTCGCCCCTCCCTTTTGTCCCGATCCCTTGGCACGAGCGACAAAGGCGCGACCCGTTGGTTGCCGTGCAGGCGCCGCGCGGTCGCCGATGGGTGGCACACGCCGCACGGCCGCCGCCCGTGTGCTAGGATCGTGAGGAGAGAGAGAGAGAGGCGGGGAGGGGAGAGAGAGGCTGAAGATATAATGGTAATTTTAATATTTCTTTAATAATAAAAAAATTAAAAAAAGAATTCATTTGATAGTTTATTAAACATCAAGGTCCCGACGTTATAATTTTAAAAATATGAATTTGTGCATTATTAAGTGTTAAACTCAGGGACCTGAGCATTTTTTTTCAAAGTGTATCAAATGCATGTATGACACCGTACAACGGGGTATAATTTTTATAGATTTTGTAAATATTATAATATCAAGAGAAATGAAAGTATTTTTAAAATTCAATATTTTTTAAAATTGAGTAAAATTAACTGCAATTATTAGTTATTTAAAAAATTAGATATATTTTGGATAAAATGTTTCTCTCAATAACTCTGTAATAATTTTTTATATTTATTTATTTTTAATTCATAAAATACAAATTTATTTTTTCATTTAATTATTGTAATTAATAATTAATTTTAACCTTAATATTAATTATAAAATTTATCAATAAATTATATTAATTATTTTTTTTAAGCTTGTCAAATGCATTTTGTTATACCAACACGGTAAAGCTTTTTTATTTTGTAAATTTTCATTGAGATAATTTTTATAGATTTTGTAAATATCACTATATCAAGAGAAATTCAATTATTTTTAAAATTCAATTATTTTTAAAATTACGTAAAATTAACTACTAGTTATTTAAAACATTGGATAGATTTTGGATGAAAATAGTATTTCAATATCTCCGAAATAATTTTTTTTAATTTTATATTATTTATTTTTAATTCATATAATATAAAATTATTTTTATTTTAAAAGCATTTATTTAAATATTTTCTAAATAAAATAATTATTTAATTTAATAATATTTATAAATTAATTTCAATAAATTTATAAAATATTATTTAAAAGATAACATTTAGATTCCATGTTAGATTTCATATTATCTAGATTATATGTACATTATTAAAATAACAGTGAAACAAACACTCCCTTAATATTATTCACTAAATAATTAATAGTTATTTAAAATATTATAATTAATAGATAATTTTAACCTTAATATTAATAATAAATTTTATTACATATTGTCATTACATTATTATAACGCATGAATTTAGTTTAACTAATTTTATAATAATTATTTCAATTAATATTAATTATATTATTAATATTTATAAATTTTTAGAATATAAAATCTTGCTCATATTTATAATTATCATAATAAAAATAATCAAATCAGATTAAAAAACAATGTCATTGGATTAAAAAATAGCATTAAGTTTTAACAAATTAAATTTTAACTAAATTTAAACATTTTAAGTTAATTATTGGTCTAAATTAAAATAAATTTAATCAAATTAGCTTTCAAGTTAAAATAAATAAAAATATAACCCTATAACTAACTAATCTAATACAAATTAATCCTTTAAAATCAATTTAAGTTTTTAGCCAAATATGAATCAACTTTTAATGACCAATCATAAAAATCATGTTTTAATACTATTACAATCATGAACAACAAATACATAATAAAAGAAAAGCATAAAATTGAAAAATAAAAAAATGTCATGAGAATAAGCTATCATTTTCTTCTGATAATTTCTCCCTCGATGAGTTTTAGGTTATAACTTCATGTTATTTTTCTCGAAATAGATGATCAACTTTTAGTTATCAACTTTTAGGTAATGTAAATACATTTAAGGTGATGAACAAAGATGATAACTGTCACACCCTCATTTTTAAGGACTAATTATCTATAAAATAAGGGGAGACTTACAATCAGAATCACAGAACAGATTACAAAAAACAGATATCTTTATTTATCTCAAAACAGGGTTACATAAATTCAAACACTAAGCAGGTCACCCAGGATAACCTTAGGTTAGAAAGCTAAGAGGTAAAACAAATAAACTGGATAAAGGTAAATATCGGTGGGACCATACGGGATGTAGGGAAAATATCTTTCCTGGGATTTTGCAGTCTTCTCCTGGCAACAGATTATTTACCTAAAAAGTAATAGTCAGTCACAAAGACCGAGTAAACGACCTTCACCTTACCATAGGCTATGTGAGGTTTTATAGCTCAAATTATCAACAGATCAGGATATCAGAATAACTTGTATTATCATCTTGTCAATATTGTTATATTTTATACGATGCATATATATCGATATGTATAAATCTTATAATGAAGAGGGATCAGAACTACAGGTATACGTCACCAGTGTGACATCAGATTAAACAGGTTCATCATCAGTGTGACAAAAAATTCATTAGATACGTCACCAGCGTAACATCAGAATAACATGATGCAGGTACGTCCCCCACACGACGCCACACATCCAGAAGGTGGTTCGTCAACCACTGGGATCCCAGCTCATCATATCATCATATATTTCAGATACATGGGTCCAGTATAACCCAGTATAATATTTCGACACAAAGCCCAACAAAATATCGACACAAAGCCCAGAAGACGTGATCTCCGATGTATATTTCATAGTTTGGGTATATTATCCTACTAGCCAAAATTTTTCCTGAAGTTGTATTTACGGTATAAGGTGTCTAACATTTTAGATGAAATTTTTGCAGAAGTTGCAAACTCAGGCAAGATAAATGAATGTGTAGATCCAGAATCAAATAATACTTGTGCAGGTAATCCTGAAATATAGATCGTACCTGTAACGATCGAGTCAGATAAGGAGAAAACTCGAGCTTGAGTTTGTAGCCTAGAGTTTGAATCAGGCTTCGGTATCATTGGACAATCCTTCACAAAATGGTCTTTATTACCACATCTAAAACAAGCTCTAGTACTCTTACGATATTTGAAAGTAGGATGATGACCTCCATAACTTTGACACTTCATACCACTATCTGTTGGCATTCCTTCTTCCTTTTTTTTCTTCTCAAAACTTCCCCCATGTCTCTTAACTTGCTCATAACGATGCTTTTTTCTTTCACGTCACTCCCGATCTTCATTAATATTTTGTTCTGCAATCAACGCCCTTTGATATAATTCAGCATAATCGTAAATCCTCATAACATTTGTCTGTTTTTGAATATCCTTTCGCAGACCATCCTCGAACCTTTTTATTTTTTCTCGTGGATCGGCTACTAGATGACGTGCATAATCAGAAAGAGCAGTAAATAAAGCTTCATATTCCATGACAGACATGGAACCTTGCTTCAAATGAATGAAGTTACGTAATTTCTTTTCTTTGATAGCAGGAGAAAAATATTGTTGAAAGAAATTATCACGAAATCTTTCCCAAGGAACAGGTTGAAGAGATTTAAATTCAGTATTGAGTTGGGATTTCCACCATTTACGACCTTCACCGATCATCATATAAGAAGCAAAACTAGTCTTTTTGTTATCAGAACACTCAATAAATTCAAAAATTATTTCCAATCGATCGATCCATTCCACCGCAGCCAGAGGATCTGGACCTCCCACAAACTGGGGTGGTTTTTCTTTTCGAAAATGCATATACAGTGCATCTCTAGAGATCATTGTATTATTCTCCCGATTTTCATTTGTTTGGTTTTGTAGAGAATCAGCTTGAGATTCCATTTTCACCTGGTAAATAATATATATAAGCACATAAAACTAATATTTTATTTAGAAAATACTATTACATGCCAGAGAAGCAGACTGCAAAATGTCCACAATTGGGTTTGGGTACACTAAGGTTTTGAAGTTGAGGCAGGGCTTGGGTCAGGATTCTCAGCCAAACAGAGTATCGACATAAAGCCAAACAGAATATGCAGAATATGCAGAGTATAACTCACAGAATATAATTGATATCATTTTGTATATAGTCATATTAATTTAATAATTACGATGTCCCAAATTCAGTGAAAATCGCTTACTTGAACGAGAGACGGTAACTGTTTGGTGGCGGATGACGTGTTCCCTGATTAAGTTCAGTGAGAATAATTACTATTGCGCTTAATAATTTAAAATATTACATAGGCAAAATAGGTCAGACAAGCCAAGTGGTTTAAACAGGTCAAACAGGTCGAACGGGTCAAACGGATCAAATGAGTCAAACGGGTCAAGCGGGTTGACTCGGGTTAAGCGGGTTGACTCGGGTTAAGCGGGTTGACTCAGGTTAAGCGGGTTGACTCGTGTTAAATGGGTTGACTCGGATATAACGGGTTGACTCGGATATAACGGGTTAACTCATAATTTTAATTGGTTGACACGGGTTATATTGAGTCAAACGGGTTAACTCTGAGTTAATGGGTCGACACAGATGTATCGGATTTAATACGGGTTAAGTGGGTTGACACAGGTTAATCACCAATCAAACTGAGTTAACAAAAGAAATCACTGAATGAAATATAAACTTTAATAAGACCAGGGTTCTTACCTAACAGAGTCTTGCCGCTGGAGGAAAGGTGCACCAAGATGAGCTAAAACTCAGAGGAGATTTAGAGGTTGTGATTATTTCTGAGAGTTCTGAGGCCTATTTAAAGGGGAATGTGAACTTATTAGGGCGGGACCGTCGGCGGTTAGTAGTTGGTGGTTGGGGAGGTGACATTAATAGGGCGGAACCGTTGGTGGGTGAGAAGGTGGGAAGAAGTCAGAGAAGAAATAAATATATCTATATTTTATTCAGCTAAACAAACAATTCTTGTTTTTAAAATATGATATTTGAATCAAGAATATTATAATATTATGTCATATTATTTAAAGATTTAATATTTGCTTTATAAATATGTATAGATAATATAATAAAAATTATAAGATTATCACTCTAAAATAATATCGAGATATCAATTTGAGTGACATTTAGATATTATAATTATCACTGAAATTGCATTGAACTAAACATATAATAATTTAAAAGTAATACGAACATCTATATAATACAAATGTCTAGATAAAATTAAACGAAATGCCACTTTAGGCAGTTTTTGGATCATTCGAGGCAATCAGATCAATTTTGGATCGATCTTGAATGAATTTTAAAACCTTGATTTTAAAATTATAGTTGGAGACGACATTAAAATTTGGTGAAACTTGTTATTTGTATTAAAATCTTACAGAAATAAAGATGCGATGTCTAGCTGAAACGATTCTTAAGGGGCGTTTGGTTCGTTGTTATCTTGGTGTTATGTTATATAATCTAGATGTCATGACATCTAGATATCATCTTTTGACTAATAATTGTATAATTTAATAGAATATTATTTATAGATGTCATTAAATAAATAATTACTTTCTCTAGATAATATAATATAACATCAAGATAACACTGAACCAAACGCCCCCTTAAAAAAATGATCTTATAGAAAATTTTCCTTGTACCACAATAATCTAAATCAAATTTTATTTGATAAATTAAAAATAAAATTATGAGGTCTTAGAATTTTTACATATTGATATACAAATTTTCAATCATAGTACTTACGTAGGGCTACAGTCATTAGTGGTCCACATAATCGATGATTTATCATCATGTGATCTCTCATTTAGTTGTAATGTAACATTTAATTTAGACCAAGTATGTAAAATGTTAACATGCAGAAGAACAAATGGTTTTTAAATCATCCTACAATATTCTAATATAAAAAAATATCATTTTACTTCACATATTTAATAATTTTTAATAAAAATATCAGTTTTATTTCACATCCTAGACCAAAATACTCGATTCGTAAAACAATATTTTTTTCATATTAGAATATGTGTAGAATGATTACAAAAATTTATTTATCATTATTATTTTTATTTTTTAAACTGATACCATTTTGGTCCTGATTTTGGTCCTCGCGCCAAACAGGGCCAGATTTTAGAATTTAAATGCTATGATTCAAAATCTAAAAACTAACATGCAAAAATCTTAAAACCTCAATGACCTATATCGTGAGAAGGGTTGTCAAAAATATCCAAAACTCAAAACTCATTCTATTTTTGAATTAACTCAAAATTGATTCTAAAATTTTGAATTAAATCATGAGTTAAGGTGTCACAACCCGAGATTCAAATAAATGAACCCTGTGCTCTGAATTGTCAATGGTCAATCATTTAGCAACGGAAGCTTATAAAACTATCATCATAACGACTAATCAGAGCAGCTAAAAAACCTCTGTATAAAAACAAATTAAAATAGACCACCAAAAGTATACAATATCATATTCCAAATATTTACAAGATTTCATTGCAGCAAATATTTTCTCTAATTTATTTATCCAATCTTCGGCTTCATCAGGATCACCAGTACCTTTAAAGTAAGGTGGATCTAACTTCTTGAATTTCTCAAGTGTACATTCCTTATTATTTTCAGACGACTCAGATTGCTTTCCTTTGTCTTTTTGGTAATTGTCTTGTTCAACTTATTTCTCTAATAGAGTACTAACCTTGTCTAAAGTCTCATATATGCCCTTAAGCTGAGTCTCAACTCTAGGAGCTTCTCTTCTAGTATACATCATTTTCTTCACCTATAGATAAAAATAGGTGATCAACTTTAATTAAGAATCATCTATTATCTATCAAAAGATCACTTCCTTAATCAAAACTAAAACCTATTGCTCTGATATCATAACTGTCACAACCCGAGATTCAAATAAATGAACTCTGTGCTGTGAACTGTCAATGGTCAATCATTTAGCAACGGAAGCTTATAAAACTATCATCATCATAACGACTAATCAGAGCAGCTAAAACACCGCTATATAAAAATAAATTAAAATAGAACCACCAAAAGTATACAATATCATATTCCAGATATTTACAAGATATCTCAGACAAACTCACATCTGACATACAAAATGATATTTATTTGTCAAGAATCTCAAAAATATTTGTATACAAGTTTTATTTACATATCTACAAGATGTCACATGATTGACAAAAAAATATCACCTCCTATCAAAAGGAGAAGCTCTCCTAAAACTTCCAAAAAGAGCAGAAAGACTCTAGTCTCAAAGTATGACTCACAATCTGAAAATTTTGGTGTAAAGAAGTGAGCTTACAACTCAGTAAGAGGACTATTCACAGCAAATGAAATGAATACACAAAGTTACTTAGTTTGTCAAACCGGTCTTTCAAAATAATTTTTAAAAACACACAGTAAGATAATTCATATGCCACAAGCGGATGAAATGCATATGAAATGCAATACATATATAACCCATCGAATATACACAGATGAGATTCAATATATAACCTACTGGTCAGAGATTTCAAATATCCTTGAAAGAAGAATAGATTCATATCCTAGTCAAGATTTTGCTCACATATTCAGATCCCGTCATGGGCCACATGAAATGACTTCCAGCACCAAACAAGTCTATCCACATGACGAGTTACGGTGCTCATTCAAATTAGGGATTAAATTCCACAAATTACTTGACTAGTCTTCACAGCATTTCCTGAAATCCAAACAGATAAACATTTTGCAAATATACAATAAACATGCTCCATGTGTTAATCAAACATTTTTTTTCCAACTTATAACATTCTTATATACAAGCAGTCATTATATAGTTCGTGAGTAAAGTTCAATGCAGTCATCAAAAATATATCAAAATTTTTTTTTAAGTCAATAGAAATTCTTTTAAATTAATATCAGAATATTCATGTTAATTAGAAAACTAAGCAAAGTCGATAAATTCATCCCAAAAGCCATAAAAATCCACTTACAAAGAATTTCCTTTTTCTTCTCTTTCTTCTCCTTCTTCTCCTTTTCCTTTTCTTTTTCTTTGCTTCCAGCAGCAGCCAGCTGCTGTTGTTGTTTGCTTTGGCGGAAGGAGGCAGAACAGAGGAGGCGGAGACGGCTGGCGGAAAACAGAGGGAAAGCAGAGGAGTGTTTTTTTTTCTCTCTTCACACACGCGGCAAGGAGAGAGGTGGAAGACAGGCGGTAACTGGCGCTGCTAGCTGCTGCAAGTGGCAACTGGCAGGGCCCCCTTCTTATCCTTTGAGTTATTAGAAAAATTACAAAGTAGTCTCCTAACTTTTATACTCTTATAAATAGGTCCAAAATTATTTCTTTTAAATCCAAAATTATTTCTTTTAAATTCAAAATTATTCATTCTAGATCCTTTCTTAATTCACTTAATTCCAAATCTTTACCAATATTTTCTATTTCAATCCAACTAGGTTATTACATAAGGTGTCTGGCTCGAAGTTCATTTCAAGCTAATTTCAAATTGGCCCTAACTCATTTGAAATATAATTTGAGTTGACTTGAAATTATATATATAATATACAAATGAAATGTCTTTATATACATACTAGCTTAGTGGTAGAATAGGGGAAGAGTAAAGGTTTTTTTTTTTCTTTGAATACACAATATTTTTATATTTTTTAGCTAATGAGCCGATTCAAATCAAGATTTGAGCCGGTTTGGAATGAAATCGATGATTCAAACTGGCTTAGCTCGAATTGAGTCAGACTTTGATTTCAGAACAATTTCGAGCCGAGTCGAGCTTGAAATTTTTGACTTCGAGTCGCCTTCAACTCACTCGAAATCGGTCCTACAGCCAGCCGAGTCCTAACAGGCATCTGATGATGAGAGAGTGGCAATTTATCAAACAAGAAAACTTACAGGTATATGTAATCGGAGGCCAGAAGTACCAGCTCCAGCTGAAGATATTCATGAAAACGTTGTTTGAACTTCAACTATAAAAGGAAGCACTTGGATCAAACATGCGGCTGCTGACGAATTTGATCATTTTGGAGACCAAAAAACTATGAAGCACCGATACTTTGTGCAGCCTAACGCATTCGTATCGTATTCATATTGGATACCGATACTCCCCGATCTCCACCGATACGTATCCGATATGCCACATGACGTATTGATTATTATTTTTAATTTTTAAAAATTCGATACTCTCCCGATACTTGCCCGATATTTGCCCGATACTTGCCCAATACTTGTCCGATACTTTTCGATACTTCTAACTAAAGAAAAAATATTGAAACAGTTGGTTTGACCTACACAATAAAAAATAAAAAATATATTATACATAAAACACAATTTATGCATAGACTCAAATAATAAGATTGAGAGATATATTGAACTCACACAATTGTGATTACAATATGCTTAATGCACGTTAGTGTTTTGGCAATAGAAAAAAAATTTGGTATTTGCAAGCAACAGTATTATCTAGTTTTTCTATATCAATCATACCATCTTTGCTTCTGTTAAACACTGATTACTTTCTTTTTTACTTTAATCAAGCTCATATTATGAAAATGATAGAATTTTGATTTTTCTTATTTTGTTTATTTATTTAGTTAACACTCAGAGAGAGGAGAGCATATAGCTACTTTAACTAGATTAGTATATATGAATTTATGTCACATTATTTATGTTATTTTCAATTATATGTCGTTTGCATTGAGCTAATTAATTTAAATCGGATTTAGATTAAAACTGAAACTAATTTAATGATGTATATTTAAACTCTCATCTTACCTAGATGATCTGTGATAGGTTGAAAATAATTAAATAAATTTAAAATATTATTTTAATTTAAAATGGTTTAAGCTCAATAGTTGTTGAAGAATATTTTTATTTTTTGTAGTTCAATTGTCTAATATTTTTTTAGTGATATTAATAATATTTAAAAATATAATTAATTTAAAAAAAAATAAAAGATATTTTTGAAAATTATAACAACAAAATGTATAAGCTAGTATAATCTACATAGATTTATATCTTAAATATGAGAATATAACGTATTATACATAAATATAACAGCCGTATCCTGACGTATCCGTATCCTACTTTTTTTAAGTTTGGCATATCATCAGTGGCGGAGCCACATGGTACTCAGGGGTGCAATTGCACCCCCTGAGTTTTTTTTTTAAATTACATATCTTTTTTTTTTTATTTCAGTCCGAATATCATATAATAAATATCATATCATAAATTGTAATAATAAGTTAAAAAAATATTAAATTAACAAATTATTTAGAGAATTTATAATTTCAATTTTTCATAAATTATTCAACATATAAATTATATAAATAAACTTTATATTAGTGAAAACTCATTCAATTTAAAAAATTTATTTACGTATCTTATATTTAAATTAAAAAATTATTATATATCTTTAATAAATAATCAATTAACTTATCATAATTTAGATTTTTAATTCACTAAATTATTTAATGGATTAACACTTAATTTATTGAATAATCTAGTGTATTAAAATTTTAATTTATGAGTAGCTATTTTATTAGTTAGTTATTTGAGGTATGCAACAGAACTCTTAAATCAAAATCTTTCATTTTAAATGAAATATAATAAGAATTTTTAATTTTTTTATTTTATAATTTAAATAATTTTAAATTATTATAATATTATTATAAATAGTTTATTTGACCCCCTAGTTTGAGGTCTTGACTCCGCCATTGCGTATCGTCGTATCCGTATCGTATCGTATCTGTATCGTTGTATCGTACTCGTGCTTCATAGCCTGAAAACCAAGCAGCCCTCATGATCTGGATCCCGAGAGCCAAAACCCACCGTGAAACAAGAACTTTGATGCTGTCAAACAGCCCATTGTGGAGCTCCCACTTCAGTCCCCAGTCTCAAACCCCTCATTAGCTGCAAGATCCTGTAAGCCTCATAGATTATAGGGGTGATCAGCCATACTGGCGATTTCCAGTGCCATGTTAGCATTTCCGTCAGCAACTGTACAATTGATAGAAGCAGAAGATAAGGTCCGAAGAGCACCAGAAAGGAGATGGGAGGGAAGACGAGGTTGAAGGAGGCCACTTTCAGAGATGAAGATCATCAGAAAAGGTGCGAGAAAACCGAGAACACTTGCTCCCGTATTCCAGAACTTGTATTGGAGGCAGGGGTGGCAGTATATGATCTCCGACTCGTGAATCCGACTAGAACTCGATCCGCAAATTTCAGATATGGGTCATGAATTTTGACCCATTTATTAAACGGGTCGGGTTCGGATTGGGCATTTATAAAAAAATATCCTATAAACTGGTCGGGTTGACCCGCCAACCCGACCCATTTATTATTCGAGTCGAGTTCGGGTTATGGATTTTGACTCATTTAATAAATGAGTCAGATTCGGATTGAAGCTATTTGGGTCGGGTCGGATTCGGGTTCGATCCGAACCCGACCCACCAACCCATTTTACCACCCTTAATTGGAGGGTTGAATTCATCTTTTTCTGACCATTTGAGGGCCTGTCCTTGTCACTATCAATTGAAAAGTGCAAAAGAGAAGACATTAAAAACAGTCCTAAAGTTTATCAAAAAAAAAAAAAATCACTAAAGTTGGAGGGTATGTAGATTTATTAAATAAAGTTCAATAAATTAAAGTAAATAAATTAGTTTCAATTTATAGGAATATAAATAAGAAATAATTACCTACATGCCACACAATTTAATTTTATTTATGCCTTATCCATCCATTCTTAATTAATTACGCTATACACACTCAAAACATTACAAAATCTTACATACACACATTTGAGTTAAAACTTAATCAAAGTTTATTTGAAAAAAAAATTCTGTTAGTGAATCATTAAAATTATATTTTTATTCTTAATGGTACATATTTTTCTCTTCCTCAATACCACACTAAAGCACTGATTTGTCTTAAAATCAATTCACGTCGCAGATATCTCCTTCCTTTGCCACCTCCAAACATTAAGATTTTAGAATTTTTACTTAAAATATATTTAAATATCCTTAAAATAATATGATGAACGACTCAGATTTTTTGTAATCTACCTATAATTAGGTTATTGAAAAATTATGATTACTCATTATAATAGAAATAAGTTAAAATGTGTGTATATAAGATTTTATAATGTTTTGAGTGTGCATAGCGTAATTAACTAAGAATGGATGGGTAAGACATAAATAAAACTAAATTGTGTGGCATATAATTAATTATCCCTATAAATAAATGAGACTTCCATGAGCTAACTTCACACTCAATTTAATAAGAGCTGGTAAATATTTAATTTATCAAGATATACAAAGAATTTATTGCTGTTCGATTTGTTAATATTCATAAACAATTTGTATAAAACTCATGAATATGCTTAATTAAAACGTCTAATGTGTGCTCTTTTAATATTGTTTTTTTAGAAGTTCATAAATTATAAATTATCATCATAATATATTTTTTTTTGTAAAGTATCGATGAAGAATGAATGCCCACATCTGTTCAGGTAAATTTGGGGGACCAAATTTCTTAAGTAGGGAAAGATGTAATAATCCGCTTAAGAAATATCCGTTAATTTATATATATATATATATATATATATATATATATATATTGGATTTAATATAAGTACATTTGTCATTTGAGGACTTCAAAATAATTGCTATAGTAACTAAACATTCCCTGTAAATCAATTTTCAATAAAATATCTATATATTTATTTCTCATCTGCCTCCCTCTTACTTTCTTACCCACCAATGATCCCGCCTTATTAAATGTACCTACTCAACCACCAACTACCACCCACCAACAGTCCCGCCCTAATAAATTCACCTCTTTCTATAAAGAGGCCTCAGAACCCTCATAAAGAATCACAACATCTATTTAATTATAATATAAACCTAAGGACTTCGCCTCATTTATTCTCTTCTTAAATTTTAAGTTCCCACACTCATTAATTATTTTTAATAAAATTTAAAATTAGAATTAATTAATTTATTTTTTAATAAATTTTTAATATTCTGCAATACGCTCCAGAAATATATGTTCTCACGCTGATTTTTAAGTGCTATGGTTCAAACAAAGGTGGGTGGGTCCCGCTACAATTTTTGTGCTAGGCCCCATCATGAGCCAACCAACTGTATTTGAGACTTTTTCGATCTGAACCGGCCCTATGAGAGCGCCACGTGGCAAGTGTTGCATGGATTATCATACGTGGCACGCGGTGAATTTGGGTGCAGAGAGTTTCCTCATCATTTTATGCGGCCTACAATTACCTGAGAATTCGCACGGTAGAGGGAAAAAGGAAAGAGGAAGAGCGGAAAGGCATTACCTTCGCCATTAAAACTTCCCACCTTCCACCTTCGATCGCCTCTCTCCCTCATTGGAAACCCTAAATTGATTAGCTTCGTCGTCTCGTTCAGCTTTGTTCTTGTTCGTCTTCTTGCTCAGTTCAGTGCTAGTAGGGACAGGACCCTCGATCGCGACATGAGCGCCGGGGAGCTACTTGGCATCGAACCCCTCGAACTCAAGTTCCCTTGTGAGTGCTCATTCTCTGTATTTTCCATAAATTTTCTCCCTATTGATCGATCTCAGACTCTCAAACATCCGGATCTGCTCTCCTTTGCTGCGAATTTTTTGTAGTCGAATTAAGGAAGCAGATATCCTGTTCGCTTCAGTTATCCAACCAATCTGATGATCACATTGCTTTTAAGGTAATCAATTTCTTGCTCCATTTCCTTCTTTCAATGATTTTCATGAAGAAACTATTTCTGAGATCCTAGCTTTGTAGGTTTTTTTTTTCAAAGAAATTACCACACCTTTTGATGATTATGTCGATTTAGGTTAAGACGACTAATCCGAAGAAGTATTGTGTGAGACCTAACAATGGGATTGTCTTGCCTCGATCCACCTGTGATGTTGTCGGTAGGTTGATTGTTAGAGGTATCATGTATTAAAAGTGTGATATTCAGATCTTTAAAGTTTCATCTTTGTTTGGGAGTTTAGTTACCATGCAAGCACAAAAGGAAGCTCCACCTGATATGCAGTGCAAGGACAAGTTTCTTGTGCAGAGTGGTATTGTTGATCCAGGAACCCTAGCTAAGGACATTACCCCAGAAATGGTGATCTCTCTCTCTCTCTCTCTCTCATGCACACACACGTAAAGATGATTAATGGAATCTTAATCAAAAAATTGAAAGGGGTGTTATATAGTTTTCTAGAGAGTCAGGCAATAAAGTTGACGAGGTCAAATTGAGGGTCATCTATATCTCTCCACCTCAACCGCCATCTCCTGTTCATGAGGGATCTGATGAGGGATCTTCACCGAGGGCTTCTATTTCTGACAACGGCAATGTGACGGCCTCTGAACTATGTGTGGTGAGTGAAATTTGTGATGGTTATTCTTGTTAGGTTTAGGAGTCATTATCGCTATTGGGATCTTATACGATTGCTATCTCATGATTGCAGCAACCAAGAGCAGATGTTTCACATCAAGAGAAACCAACAGAGGTCAGCACTAGCTTACAATGTTACCATTTTAATCTTTTTGCATACCATATTTGTCTTCATATTTGGCAGCTTGTTGTTTGTCTTAAATCAGAGCTTTGGTGTAAATGTTACTGAGCTTTTCAACTATCGTAACTTCTTCTCTGTTGAGAATAAAACCAAGATGATGCCAAGCAGGCATTGTAATTATGATAAGCTCTTTATTCCATTGGATTGAAAATGTGTAAACATCACTTGTCTTATAACTGATTTATATTATAGCTATCTGAAGTAGTTAAAAGTAAAACCAGCATGATGGTGGAGGCTATTTTCCTTTTTTTTTTAATGTTGTACTGTAGAGACCATCTTATTATGCACCTCTTCCCCTGTTTTGGCAGATTGTCATGGATTACTTCTGCCTCTATTGTTTGCTCATCTTGCTTTCATAGCTACTGTCGTAACCATAATCTGTCGAATCAAGCCTGATTGCTTGGCGTCTTGCTGTTCGAAGCTTCATTTTCTGGTTTATGTTGTCTGTTGACTCTCAAATAATAGATGCTAGAAAAGGTTGCTTAATTTAGGAACACTAGCATGTATCATATAGGGTTGGCTGTTAATGCTAAAGTGGGAAGTGATGGAAGTTGGATTACTTGTAGCTTTTATTTTACTTTGGAAGTGGGAAGCCTTTCCTCTTGGGTTAACTTATTTTTACAATCAACATCTCCACCGTTGGACTAATTTTCTTGTGAGTTATTAAAAAGAGGAGCTGTGATATAGTATTAGTTGAATATGTTTGAAACAAAAAGTAGTTTAACAAATATTTCTTGAACTTTTTCCTCAATTGTATATGAGTGTTCTCATACTCCCCTATTTGCAGAGAATCTTGCCAAAACTATCAAACATATTAGCTGAATATGTTTGAAACAAAAGTAGTTTAACAAATATTTCTTGAACTATTTCCTCAATTGTATATGAGTGCTCTCATACTCCCCTATTTGCAGAGAATCTTGCCAAGGAATACTTGAGTGAAATCAGTTGCTGCTTTGTTTAATGGTCCCTAAGCGTAGTTATTGCCATGATCATGGAGAGACTGATTCGAATCTCTTCAATGACTATCTGATTCTATTTTTGACTTTTTATTCAAAATAATTTAGAAGGCATTTCATTAGATTGCATATTTAAGTAGAATTATGGGGATATAAAAGCAAGCAATTGGAAGATTCCAACTGGAAGAAGCTTAAGGAAGAAATCCATGATCTCCAACCAGAGCTAGTAATGGTTCAGTTTTTGTTTCTAATCCTTCCTGATCATTCTAATTTGTGAGTGTTCAATCGATCCACTTCAATTTAAAAGGCAGGATAAAGTTTTGATACAGAATCTGGCACCACTTCAATTTACGAAGGCACTATAAACTTTTGATACAGAATCTGGTTGGAGCAAATAAGGAGCCAGCTAGCTCCATCTTGTGAGTCCATTAGCATTAGGTAAAAGGTGGATACAATCATACAAAGTGAATTGGATAAGCACTAAGCAACCACTACTTTGGGGACATTCTCCCTTGCCAATTCTAGATTTAATATCAGCAGCATCTTCAAACGTTATCTTCTTTTCAAAATCCAATTTTTCTATTCATTTTTTCCCTCTTGGAAGCTCTTTCGATTTGGATACCTTTGAAGTGATTGTGGGGAAGCCCAAACCTTATGGTTGTTCTTTATCTAAAATAGGATTTTTTTGGTTCATGTTGCATACTAATCCAAATTCAATCTTTGTATTATTATTATCTTTCTGCCTTGTAGTTACTATTTTGGCTTTCCGGTTTGCATATTGCTCTAAGTTATACCAAACTGATCGGCTCCAGGCTCAGCTGGCTTTACATCACAATGTTTAATTGACTTCATGTTTATGTAGAGTACCATCTGTATATTTCTTCAAGTTCTTAGCTTCTCTTGACTTTCCCTCCGCATATTTTCCTTCACGTTCTCCCTCATTGTACTTATAGTGGTGGATGTTGTCTTGTTATACTCTATGCTTTTGGTTTTACCTGGATCTCTTGTTCATTGGTCCTTATATATGGATGTTTGCTTCTTCATGTTAGGTGTTGGTCTTATTATCAAGATTTTTATCATAGGTTGGCAGATGTATTTCAGCTCTGCTGCGAATGTCTTTACTAAACTACAATTTCTGTTTTCATGTTTTATGTTTTTCTTGTCTTTAACATTGCAGATTAGCCAATTTGTTTCATATTTTGTTAGGACTAACTGTGACTGTGTTCTTTTTTTAATTTTCATTTCTAGATCATTTTTTAAAACATTTTTGCATACTCAAATATGTCTGTTTTTGTTTTTTAAAATATTGGTTGCCTTCCTGTTCTGTGTTTCCGTGTCCTGGTGTGTATTTCATAGCCAAAATTTGGACACTATTAGGTAATGTTCACACTTCATAAACCCCCTCAATTCCCCCTATCCACCCACCCACAAATAGATACAAAAGGTGTGCAAGTTCAGTACTGTGGTAATCATTATTTCAGTAATATATTCATTTTTTGCTTCCGTATGACGTGCCAATTTGTGAAAATTAGTATTTTGCTAATCCTCTAATGCCCATGTCCGCTGTTGTTTTTGTGCTTTATATCCAACATGTATCCGACACCACCAAGGCATCCTATGATGCTTCTCCAAACTTTATGCTAGCTTAGATTTTTTATCAGCATGTGGATGTTCAGATTTGTAATGGCCATGATTAGTATACATAATATCCTTGATGAGACAATGATATGTGAATGTTAAGGTTTTTGCAAACTCTAAATCTTTCCATAAAACAATGCATGCCAGAGCCATTGAATTTATGCCTTATGGTTAGAAATAATAAATTAAACTTAAAAAAACACTTTTAACATGTCAATTTCAAAGCTGAATCTGAATATGAATTCTTGTTGCATTCTTTTCTGGACATCAAATTTGTGGAAACCGTAAACATTTTTCATGATTGGAACATCTGAACAGTCTCACTAAACTACAATGCTTTGGATGCTGGTGAAAAACTACTTTATATAAATTCTAAGTTTTTGCTTATATTTGCTTTTAAAAATATTTGGGATAAAGCTATTGACAGTAATGATAGTTTCTATTTTGATATACAGTTGAAAAGTTCTGACCTTTTAGTTCCCCCTTGTGAAAGAGGTGCAATGCAAGTACTTCCATGAGTTCACCCATTTTAGTGTCACCCTAGTTGAGCACTCACAAATCACGATGTTTGGATGGAATCTGGTGCTTTTTGCATGTAAAAATTAAATGATGATGCTCGTTTTCTCTTGAACATTCTTTATGAGAAGCGATCCTTTAGTATTTGTCATAATCTTTGTTGATCTTTTTAGTGTTTGTTTGGTCTAATTTTCAATAAATTACTCCTCAAAACACTCATCGTTCCACATTGTACAGGTCCAAGAGACATGTATGAAAAAAAGAAAAATCAGTGCCTGGTTGGATATCCACATTTTCAGTGATGTGTAATAACCATGCATTTAGCTGAATGGAGGCAACTTATTGGATAATCAAGCAATTTAGTTTGCTAACCTAAAAAATGGCATACGTGCTCTATTTTGCTATGCCTATAGAAAGTTCTGTTAGTTTACGTTGGCCATTATTTACACTTCACCAATATATATGCATATATTCTATCTGGTTTGTGGACACTAATTATATGTGGTTCTTAACTTTGTTATCTTCTCTTTATTTTAAGGGCAATAGTTTGAATTTTTCTACTAATTCAACCTGATTTGGCAGGCAACGTTGCTTATTTCAAGTTTGACTGAGGAGAAGAACAAGGCTGTGCAGCAGAATAATAAGTTTCGAGAGGAGCTAGTGAGTATACAAACTTTAGAGGAATCACATAGGATAATTTCTGGCATATATTGTTGAATGCATGTATGCAATCCCTCCATTTTTCTTCTATTAATATGCAGTATTCATATCTCTTATTTATTTGACCTTGCACTATTTTTCGCTTGGGGCAATTACCTACATGTCACAAAAAAACTTTGAATATTACCTACATGCTACCCTCTTTACAAATTTTGAATTATAAAGTGTCATGTATTTAAATAAGAATCTAATATTTAAAGTTTTGTGTGGCATGTATATAAATGCCCTTTTCATTTTTTTTCCGTTTCTAAAGTGCTTTTTGGGGAATGAATTGTTCTTTAATCATTGAAACAAGTCAAAGTACATAGGTTGTAAATTTCATGGCCATAAGAAAGAGGTGAAATGTTGTGAGATGAGTTAAGATAATAGTATCATCATTCTAGAACTTCAAGTACCTTAGTCCATTGTCAGAATTAACAGGAAGTGTGGAGGAGGATTTTAATCTCATAATGAAGAGAAGATGAGTGCAATGGAGTTTAGCAAAATATGTCATAGGAAGATGCTTATCATGGTGAAGGGAAAACCTTATGTTTGTTATCTGATCAGTTATGCCATGTAGGAGAGAAGGCAGATCAGATAAGTATATATTCATAAGATGGATGTATCTGAGATGTGGATGCTCAAATGTATTGTTAGTCACACTACAACTGACAACATCAGGAGAGAGAGTGGGTGTGGCACCTATAAACGATAAGGGAAGGATGTTTAAGATAGTTTGATTAGTAGAAACAGTTAGGGGAAGACAAAAAATGACTATGGGGTATGGCCACATGCATATATTGACTTTCCTGTGATTATGGAGAACATTGCTTTAAATAAGGTTGAATGGAGAGGAGAAATCCATTTACTGACTTCAGATTACAGCTTTCTTGTTGTATATAATGGCCATGGTAGTTTGGGCTGGTTAAGGAATGGGACCTAACTGAGTCAAAGTTCAATTTCTATCTCTGACGGTCAATACCTAGATTGCTACAAGATAGATTTCCAAGCTTAAGTTAAACTGTCGCGAGTGTTGATTGTTGATATTCAAGCACTTGCATTTGGGCATCTTCTTATTTTCTAAATGAAATTATTGTTAGCCTGTTTTTGTTTTATTGCATTGGGTTGCATTGACGAAACCAAGATACCTTATTTGTTTTTGGAAACAATGCCCCTATTGAAAGTTCGAAGTTCGAATCATAGAACATTTATGTAGAGTTGTAAGGATGTTATCCTTGTGTTTGTGACTTTTATTCCTTGGCAAATGAAAAAAAAATAAAACGAAGTTTGTGGTCTATTTCCTGCTTCATTCTGCTTTAAACTAGTCGCATTTTTTTTTTCCGGATGAAGTAATGAAGGCATTGCAAACTTTTTTCCGTAAATGTGGAGTAACTTGCATGCTGTTTCAAAATTTGACCAGTACAGAGTAAGTAACTATGCCTGCATCTCTTTTCTGTTAAAGGTTACTTTTGCCATCTTTTCCTATTGAGGGAATTTGATACACTAAAATATTTAAGATTGTATGCATTTATCTCCCAATTATTAGCAAAATTTGCACTTTTGGAATCAACTATTCTTAACTCCAGGTAAATGGTCTCGTGGCCTTTAAAAAGTCTATAGTGGGACCTCTCTTTACAGACATAGCCCTTATATTTATGGATTAAGTGGAAAGTCCAAAAGGTATTTTATAAGGTGAAATTAATTTAACATTACAGCTTCTCAATGTTAGCACAAAAAAGATAGCTAGCTACGGTCAGCAAATTGAAATCCATGTGTATGTCACTATTTTATGTTAGGGATTTTTACATATGCCGCATTAATTTTTGGGTAATTTACATCTAGGTTCCTGAGTTTAGAGCATAATATTACATATGTTATGAAGCACGAACACAACACGGGGTCATAGGGACACGACACAGTGCGGCACGGTGATACGGCAACACGATGATTTTCCAAAACATAAGATAGACATGGTATGATATGTCAAATACAACATTAATAAAATTTTAACAATTCATACTTAGGAAAATGCATAAAACTTAGAATAAAGTTGATTTTTTTAGTATAAACAACTTATAAGTAGCACAAAAATTTTATAAGATCAAGTTGAGAACTAAAGAAGAGACGTCGACATTGAAGAAATTTGGGATAAAAGATTTAGCGTTACTTTGCAAAGTGAGTGGGAGAATAAGAAAAATTACAGTTTTTCTTACCAAGACAATCATTGCGAGTATGACAATAAGAGGAGTTAAGAGTTCTCGGTGTTTAAGATGAAAAAAGGACAAAGGTGAAGTTAGAGTTTTTAAATTTTTTGTGATTGTTCATTTTCGTGAGGTTTAAGGGCAACGAAGGAGAAAGAAATTTGATTTAGCTTAGTTATCTTAAAATTTTAACTTATATTAAGTGAAATTTAATAATAATAATAATAATAAGAGAAATATTTTTAATTTTATTATATAAAATTTTAATAATAATAAAAAAGACAAAAAAAGAGGTAAAAGTATTTATAGGTTTAAGTCTTATGTTTAATATTAATAAAAAATATAATATTAATAAATAAATTTAACATTAATATTAAATATATCCAATTTTATCTCATATTTGTCCCAAAAATATCCTATGAGTGTTTCAGAAGTGTCATGCATCGTAGAAGCGTTCTCGCATGTTTAAGAAGTTTTTTTTTTAGATTTTTTTTAATATTATTTTGTTAAGATATGGCTTCACTATATACTCACGTGTCCTGCCACGTCCGTGTGTCAGACATGAACACAACATGATTTTTTGAAGTATCAATGATTCATAGAACACAGATTTACAATCTCAAAAATTTAACATTTGGGTCCCTGAGTGAGATATAATATATTAATTAGGTCTATTTTCACTTTTTAATATTAAATTTTTTAAAATCCTGAATTATCTCTTTTCTCTTCTCCTCCCGAAAGTTGAGTAGAGGAGGGGTAGGCTGCCGACCCCCCCCCCTCATCTCTCTCCGAGCTACTTGCCGGCAGCACTCCTACGGTCGTGGGCCACATTAGCAAAGAGGAGGAGATAGAGAAAGAGAGGAGAGAAAAGGTATAATTCAGGTAATTTAATATTAAAAAAAATTAAAATAAACCTACTTAATATATTAGATCGCGCTCAAAGACTCAAATATTAAAATTTTGAAATTATAGTTTTGTATGATATTATGTTCTAAATTCAGTAATTCGAATATAATTTTTCCTTTAAAATTACACTGCATATCTTCTTCAATAACCCCATAGTGCAAATTTTGTGAAAAAGGGCATGTGTAATGTAATACGGAAAAAAAATTTGTGTAGCATGTATGTGAATTGACGTATATTTTCGATCTCCTTAAATATTAGTTTGATATTTATTTCCATCGGTCTTATGTTCGCCAGGATCTGCTGAAGCGTCAAACAAGCAAACAGCATGGCGGGAGCTTCTCGTTCATGTTTGTGATGTTCGTTGCTTTGCTAGGTGTGCTTGTGGGCTACCTTGTTAAATCATAGCTTTTGGCCCTCAAAACTTTTGTCTACTTGATCCCCCTGCTCATTTGGGATAATTTTCAAAAATTCCCTTTTAATTTATTTTTGGAAACTAGTCTTTACCCAATGTAACCTCGACTTCATTATGTTTTGTCTATCGACGCTGGCCGTATTTCAAAAATACGACTTTGTACTTGTCGCAATTGGTGTTGCACTCATAAAATACAAGTTGTTTTTGTGTAATGCGATCTATGAGTATGATGGCAAAATATTGAGAATTTTATGTACATCATAGAAATCTTAAAAAGATAAACTCCTCTGTGTGCTTAAATTTTATCCGGCAGTGTGTAAATGTTCCTAAAATGAGAGGTAGTTTTTTGAAAATTTTCCATTTGGCATCTTAATGAGTGATAATTATAGTTCTCATTGCTTCTTTTGCTGTAGCCAAGTTTATGGGAGTCCATCAATCTGTTATTTCTTTTGGCTCTGTTTGGTAATAAGAAAAAAAAAATTAGTTAAAATTTTTAGTTATTTTTAAAAAATTGTGTATGATGTGAAATAAAATTGATTGATTTATAGAGAATTGTGTTGGATGTTAAATAAAGTGATTGTTTAATGTTGAAATTTATGTAAGATGAAATATAAAATAATTTTTTTAGTTTTTTTTAAATAAATTTAAGATTTTAACTATGGGTAATTTTAATCATGATTTTTAACCCATTGCCGAACAGGGCTTTAGACTGGTATTTCTGTATTGCTTAGTCCTCAATTTTAATTTTTGTAAGCTGCATCCATTGTTCCTACGTTTTATATGAATATCCAAGACTATATATATATATATATAGTTATGTACCATTTATTATCATAGGCAATATATGAAATGCATGCGGTTGCTAATGACATGTTTTGAATTTGATTTATATTTGATTCATGAGCAACTATATATGCCACCTCGACATTCCTTTAATAACTCCTCAATCACAATGAAAGAGCGAGGGCAAGATAAGGGATAATCGTATCATTCTATCTAAAACAGAGAACGAGGAAAGCCCTTTGCTGGATATTTGATTCGTATACATCTTCTCTTTGTTTCTCGAGCCTCTAGTGAGTTACAGACAGAGTTAGCCCTTAGGGGAACGAAGCATTTTCCGCGGAGGTTGGAAAAGGACCAGGTAACCCGACCCCCTCTCTTATGCATTATGCGTTCGGACTCGAATTCAATCACTTCACGTCAACTGATAAAAAGCTGGAGGGTGAGCAGGTCGACATCAGGCTAAGGCCAACTTCAAGAACTGCATCTTGTTGTTCCATATAAATTACAGTATAAATTTAATGCATACAAAGTTCCTGATTGACTGCACCATGTATACATTTATAGAGAACAGACGAAGGATCGAATGATTAAAAAAAACATTATAAAATTTATATATATATATATATGCGATTATCAAAAGCATTATATACAAAGCATTCATGGGTCATTAGGACAGGAAGAAGGCAAATATTGGGCAAATTGCATCCCAGTGATACAAATAAGGTTTCCTTTTGCATTTAAGTCCTACAAATTGGGGACTCCTAAATTCAAGATCCCGCCATCCCGCCTCGCCTCGCCTCGCCTCACATAGTTTCATTCACAAAGATCATTCCGTTCATGCCTCCACACAATCGGGAACCCGAAAGAAATCTACCCGAATTACTTCTGAATCATGAAACATTATTTCTTCTCAACTATCCAAGTACTAGTATATCTGCTGCATTAAAGATAGGATCACTCTTGAGATCCTTTCATCATATTACACCTTGATACAATGTTCTGAAAATCTTCCAAACTCAACTGCAAAAAATTAAACAATTTCATAGACAATCAAGAAACAATCAAAAGATTCCACAGTTTCAGTTTGACAAATAGGAAGCTTGGATAGCAGTTTGGTTCCAAATACATTTCAACTTATCTTGAAACAGTTGTGCTGAAACAACTCACAACTTATTAGAATGGACCGAATTGGATTCTGATTTGGTAAAAGTTGGTAAAAGAAATCACTATCGAGGGGCCTTCTCTCTATAAGTACTATAAAAAATTACTGTAAAAACGTAATGTTCTCTTAGTCCAGTGAGAAAGGAGTTTGCCTAAGAATCAATAGGTCTCAAATTCAAATCACACTAGCATCATAAATTTTAAGTGGGGTGGGGAACAACTGTAGTGTTAAGTGTTGAAATAAAAAAAAATTACTGTAAAAACAAAACTCCATTCAAAATTATAAAAAAATTCCAAAAAAAGGCATACAATTGAGCTCACGTAGCATGAATGGCATATATCAATGTCTTTTGAAAAGTTTTAAAAGAATCCTTTTGGGCAATTAATTGAATTCAGAGCTGTCAGAATTCCTTCAAAGACAAAGTATAGGATACCTAAACCAACCTAATGATTTTCAATCAAAAAATTAGGTTATGAAATTTAATCACAAAATGACAGCAAAACATTTCATGAACTGCTCACTTACGGAGCTCGAATCAGAATCATCTAAATTCGAAACATGAAAAAGGGTTCCGGGACCATGTATCAGATGAAGCAGCATGCTTTTCACAGACCATTTTCATGAACATCAACCTAATCAGAAAACTAAAAAGCAGAATTTAGACAAGGGATACTAATAAGGGGAATCACAAACATGCCACAAAAATCACATATTTGGCAGTAAAAATCTAAGTATTTACCTAAAAACTTCAAAAGTTTTATTAGTATATCATGCTTTGCCCTCAAACTAAATTCTGTCAGTCAAAATTAACATGTTGGCACAATATTTCATGTACATGTATTTATATTTACATTTTTGATTGGCCTAAAATTGCATTTAAGTAATGTATCATCAGCTTCCTCATAAACCCTAGCCTACCTACGCTCCCCCCTTAGTCTGAGATTTTATTCAAGTCTTCACTATCGAAGCTGCAATTGGGAGGAGTTGGGGTTGCAGGGAATGCAAAGAAATCAGGCCTGAGTAATGCCTAAGCTAACCATAGTAAGGTTAATACTAACATGTATCATATGAAAACTAACATAATGGCAGATAAAATCTCATTGTCAAATATTTAGTGAACTGTAGGTAAATATGAGGATTTTCCAGTACGAGGTTAACTACAAATAAGCTACCCTTAAATTGAACACAATGAAGAGGTTGTGAGTTGTGACATGTTAGGGGAAATACCACAAGGCTCAAATTGAGTCTAATATACAAGCGAATGGATACTCATCAACTCAAAAGCTTAAGATCAGCCATCTCACTTATATCAACACAACTTCTTGAACTACCAATATGGTATCACTGCTTATGTGCATTTCCAACATGACAAACATAACACCAAATCAATATGTGAAAAGACAATAAGAAAATAATATATTAATGCACTAACCTTTCCATCTCCATCGCTATCAAACGAATAAATCATATGGGCAATCTCTGTTTCTGTCCAGCTAAAATCATGAGCAATCACTATTCTTCTCAAGTCACTAGGTGTGATGTAGCCTTTCCCCGCTTCTGCAAGGTAGTACTACAAAATACTAAAAGACTGCATAGGAAAGGCTAATTATAACGTAGATTATGAGAACTTCGAAAATGAGTCGATGAAAAGTTTATCGAAACCTTTGGCATAGTTCACTTACCATGAACCATCCAAGGATACTTATAACCATTTCAAGCAAAACGTGACATCCTAGTAACCCTTCATGCTCACCAAAAGGTGGTAATGTGGAGAATTTTCTAGAATGGGGAAATAACAAGCAACAGTAGCTTATTTGAGTTAAAGATGTGTATGCTAGTCATTAATATGTCATATAAAATAGAAAAAACAAAAGAAACACCATCCTTAGAGGTAGTTACTATGGCAGCTGTGACCATTAAAATCCTAAATACAAGTGATATGTTGCACAGAAATTTCAGATAGTGCATTGCATCCGCAGCCTCCAATCAATCATTTAAGACATAGGGCCACTTCAGAAATCCTCCAAATCAAGTTGAAGCAATATGTTGATACTTTAATGAACCTTTTGATGATGACTGCTTTCCCTCAATATTTCTCTTCTTGCTGCTTGTTTAACTATTGAATTGAATAGTAAAAGAAACGCCAAGGAAGAGTGGACTGTGGTTAGGACTACAAATAACAGATGGTAAGTAATATAAAGAACTAAGAACCAAGCAATCAAGATATGCAAATGAACCAAGTATAAAAGGATACATGAAATAAATCTTTCCAAAAACAGAGAACTAGATAAATAAAATGGTATGAACAATACCGTCAAATGAAAAGAAGTAAGCCACTACTTCATCTTCAGTTAGTTGAATCCGAGTCTTGTTCTGTGAAAGAAGAAATCAATAATAATTAGCAAGATTAGTGGATTGAAATTATACCTATGATTCTAAACAACTTGCAGAAATACAAACCAATTTTTTATTCTTTTTCTTTCCAGCAAATTCTTGTGACTTTGCTCTGCCTCTCTTCCCCTGAGCACAGGCATCCACTAAATTTGCACTAGAACTACGAGAAATCTTCTTCAACACTCCGACATGATCATCTGTTGTTACTCCAAGAGACAGAGCAATTGCCTGCATGAAATTTTATTAAAAATTGTTGTGACTTACTGAAAGAAACAATACAAACAATTTTTACACCTCCTCATGTTTACCTCCTTTAAGGTGGCTTCATCATCAAGAATATCAGATTGGTAAAGGTTTTTCCTTGCATATGAGCTTTCTTTAGCCTTTGCAGTACTTGAGGAATCACGTTTCTACCTCAGAACATAAAAAGAGCAGGTAGGTAAGCTAAATTGCATGATCCAGGAGACAACTGAATCAAATAGTTTCATTAATTATAGCATAGCTAATCAAAAGGTACGATCTCTGACAATGAAAGAAGTGCCGCAGTTACATGATTAAGCTCAAAGCAGAAAACAAATATGAAAATCAAAAGCAATCAATCTGAAAATTTGAACAAATAGCTGATTTCATTTTATTACAATTTTCTCAAGGAAAAGTTCATAAAAGCTCCATGGAACAACTGGGTCGTTAGAAATGATATCCATGCTTGCAGATTGCGAATAGGGACCTCCATCATATCACTGTTGACAATTTGGAAGCCTGGATAGTAATGGAAACACATCTTTCTCAAGGAAATTGATTGCCAAGAGGTCTCCTATATGATCCTCACAAATAAAATTTGTTAAACTGTTTTCTAAACCTGCCAAGAGGTAAACTAGCATCTCGTAGATCACTTGATAAGCTACCATTGCTCCTTGAAAGCCTAGGACTTTCGCTCAAAGAAGCCTCGCAAGAACCAAACATAGAGGTCTCTTGCAGTACTAATAAAGGCCCCAAGATTCTCACCACATAAGCCTTCAAATTTCAAAAAAAAAAAAAAGAGAAGGTGGAACCTTTCGTCCGGAGCAGGCAGAAGGCCTGGCGTCTTCTTCCTCTTCTTCATGGTCCGACGAACTTCCCCCATCGCAATCCTCCAGCTCTTCGTCCCCAACGTCGTCATCTGACGGCCGGTACTCCTCATCTTCGTCATCGTCCGCACCAACGCGGCGCTTTCCCTTCCTCTTCTCCAGGCTCCGCACTTTCTGCGAAGAGGTTCCGAGTACAGCGGAGGCGAGATGGGGAAGCCCTAGAGCTTCAATCCTCGCTTTGTTCTCCGAAATCCTGGCGATTCTATGCTTCTCGTACTCCGACGTCCCATCGTCTCCCATTCGTTCCCGAGCTCGAGCTCTCCGGTGAAAGAAAACCCGATTGGGATTTGGGATCAGTATTTCACACCTCCACTGAGAAGAGAAATACTTTTTGTTTTTATTTTATTTTAATATTAAAAAATATATAACACATAAAAGAGATTTTTACGTACAAGACATAAAATTTATACAAAATTACGTATTTCATAATCAATTCATAAATATTACCACTATCACACCATATTCATTTAAATTTTACGCATTTCACATATTTCACATATTTCATGTACTTTATAATATTATATGTAAATTAAAATACATAAATTCATTAGTATTTAAATTCTAATATATTTTTTATTTTTTACTGTAAACACATCAATTTTTTTACTTCAATTAAAAATTATAGCCATGTGAATTTAAATAGCACCCTAATTGAAAATATGTGAAATATGTAAAATTTAAATGAATATGGTGTGATAGTGGTAATATTTACGAATTTATAGTGAAATGCGTAAAATTTAAATGAATATGGTGTGATAGTGGTAATATTTACGAATTGATGGTGAAATACGTAATTTCGTGTAAATTTCATGTTCTGTAAGTAAAAATCCTAATATAAAATTCTTTAAATTTTAATATTCGTATTTATATTAGATTTAAAATAAAATTAATTTTTATAATTAAAATTTATGTCGGACAAAAAAAATTACCTTGAACTAAACAATTAGCATATTGTCTGATTATATCAAAATCAAAAATAATTATAATATCTGGGCCAGATGGCCTGGCCCCTAGGCCTTGTTTGGTTGGAGGCCATCTTGGCCAGGCCATGGCCAAAATAGCCTCCAACCATTTTATTAAAATTAATAATAATAAAAAATTAAGTATAACGTGTTAAAAATTATATAAATATAATATAAAATAAATTTTTTTATATTAAAATTTATATATTGAAGATGAAAAATGAAAAAAATATTTAATAAAATAGTTGGAGGCTATTTTGGCCATGGCCTGGCCAAGATGGCCTCCAACCAAACAGGGCGGTGCTACGTCTGCATGGATCCACCCTCATTACACATATAATCTTTGAAGATTTGCTCCTAATAGTCTAAGCCTTGGACATAAAAATTACTTTAAAACTAGATTGTATATCAGACTAAGTTAAATTATAATAAGTTAATCTTTTTTTTTCATAATATTTTGAGTTTCACGATCATAATAAATAAATTCATTATTATAAATATTAAATGCTATTTTTAGTGGATAATAATATTTTTAGAATTTTTTTAAATAATAATAATGATTGGTCTGACTGATTGGTCATGAACTAAATAATAGACCAATTTTTAATTCAACT
The DNA here is from genome assembly GCA_002786265.1 of Apostasia shenzhenica. Classification (NCBI taxonomy): domain Eukaryota; kingdom Viridiplantae; phylum Streptophyta; class Magnoliopsida; order Asparagales; family Orchidaceae; genus Apostasia; species Apostasia shenzhenica. The sequence goes on along the minus strand of KZ451947.1, from coordinate 329,650 downwards.
CAGTTTTTGCAAGCATAGAAAAAAGCCAGAATTAAAAGATAGGAAAACATTGATGGGATGAGATAGCAGCAAATATAACACCACCAACTATTACAACTGATAAATTTCTCATAATAATAACTACTTAGGTAATAAAACTGGTTATAATGAATAGGAGTGATAATTTATACTCATACTTATTTAACTTATTATAATCTACTTTTAATAAAACAAATATAAATTCTACAATTATACTTATAACAACAACAACAATAACAACAACCAAGCCTTAATCCCACTAGGTGGGGTCGGCTACATGAATCCTTTATTTCCATTGCGCTCTATCAATTACCAAATTCTTATCTAAATTTAAGTAACTAAGATCACTCCTTATAATTTCTTGTCATGTCTTCTTTGGTCTCCCTCTTCTTCTTTGTACATGGGCAAAATTCAGTAACTCAATTTTTCTAACTGGAGCTTCAATCGGCCTACGATTTAGATGTCCAAACAATCTAAGTCGACTTTCTCTAAGTTTATCCTCAATTGGTGCAACACCAACTTTCTTTCGGATATACTCATTTCTCATTCTATCCTTTCGTGTATATCCACACATCCACCTTAACATCCTTATTTCAGCAACATTTATTTCATTTATATGTTTCTTCTTTGCAGACCAGCATTCAGCATCATATATCATACAATTATACTTAAATCATAACTTAATATGCTCTGAATGAGTTCAAATATGATTAAGAGGATATTTGATTTATTATTATATTAGTGTTATATTATAAATCTAAAAATCATCTTTAAATTAATATTTTTATAATTAAAAAAAATATTTATAAATTTTATTAAATTAAATAATTATTTTTTTTAAATAATATGATATAATGCTAAAATAAC
>KZ451947.1:317164-328500 GCA_002786265.1 Apostasia shenzhenica | reverse complement strand
ATCTCGGATCGGGTTCGGGTTTTCAGGTCAAACCCGAACCCAACCCAAAATTATTTGGGTAAAGTTTAATAACCCGAATTTAACCCGAAATTTATTTGGGTTGACCCTAACTTGACATTTTCGGGTTGGGTTTGGGTCGGGTTATCGGGTCGGGTCTATTCTTGACACCCCTACCAAAATGCATAAATACTACATTTTACACACTTTGATTGTTCAATGTGGTAGTCAAGAAATTACATTTTTGTTATTTTTAATGTCAGCTAGGTTGGAAAAGATCGGATCATCTTTCAATCTAAAAAATTAGCATACATTAGATACTAAACTTGAATATTTGCTTGCGTCACACATTCTTACGAAGCAAAGAACAAATTATTTTTTTGAAACAAATTACTTTTTGAAATAGATTATTTTTTTAAATACAACAACAACACTTAATCATCATGTTTAAATTTTAATATTTATGCATTCTTAGTGTGTAAAATGTAAATTCTATGATTTGGATGAGTTAAACCACTAGTAATTAATTGACCTAAAAGCTTGAGATAATAGGTTATGATCTAAGAAAAATATCACATACTTACATGCTCCCTCACATGTAAGCTTATTAGAAATTATAGCATTGTACAGAACTTATTTTAAATCTTGTGCTAGAAATATATGGGGAAAACCTGATACAACAATAATAACCGAACCTTTATCCCACTAGGTGGGATCGGCTACATAAAACTTTTGTTTCCATTACTCAGTTGAGGATGAGCTAAGGGAAAGTCGACTTTCATAGTTTGGATATATAATCTGTAAGCTAATGGAAGCTCTAATAAGTAGAGCTGAGCTATTGGATTTGTTATATGTTAAAAGAGGAAGAGGAAGACTAAATAAGACATGACAAGTGTGAGATCCTTTTTAATGATCACTTATCATGTCTTATTTAGTCTTCCTCTTCTTCTTTTAACATATAACAAATCCAATAGCTCAGCTCTACTTACTAGAGCTTCCATTAGCTTACAGTTTATATATCCAAACTATGTAAGTCGACTCTCTCTTAGTCTCTCTGAGGTAATGCCATCTGGCATCCTTGCTTTGTTACGTCGAATGAACGAACCCTTCTAATGGAGTCATTCTGCTTGGAATCGCATCCAATTTAGAAACGGAGGCGAATTTCCTCGCCAGTGGATCCTGTATAGTGGTTTTTTCCGCTTGATTGCCCTGTTAATGGAAGAAGAGCTGTTTAATATTTGTTTCGGGAGTTTTGCTTCATATTCTCCGTATTTATTCCTGTTACATTTTCAAATTAGAAGTATAGGTTCATCTTGATAAAAATTTATTAAGCTCTTTTATGTTCGTCAACAGCTCCACGAAAATTGGTAGTTATTCTGCTAGGTCATTCAGCGTGTTAACGTTAATGTTGACCTAAAATATCACCAAACAAATAGGTCGGTACAAATAAATAAGAAATTAAGAGGAAAAATAGGGATGCCAGGTTTTTATGTGGAAATCTGGTTGATTCAGGAAAAATAATACGCCATCTTGGTGGTTTTGAAGATCCACCACAAAAGAACGGTGCACAAAGAGTAAAAGATTAGGTGGAAAGATACAAAGAGACGAGACAAGCTTCAGAGAGGAGGAGGATGTGACGCTCGTGACCGAAGAGGGCGAGGAGTGATCGTCAGGTGATGTCTTAAGAGAAAGAAATTACTGAGGCAAAGTCGGTTCCTGGCAGGCTTCTAGGTCGAATAATAAGTGATGAGAGGGGCATAGGAATGAATTATCTCACATCGGAAAGGGAGGGAGATCCTGAGTTGTATAAGTAGATAACGTGATCTCAAATGTTAGAAACGTCTTTTGAGGCAAAACCGTGAGGCTAATGATGAAAAACTTCATGGTTAAGCATGCTTGGATTGGAGTAGTACTGTGATGGGTGATCTCCTGGGAAGCACTCAAGCCACGCAGTTTTTCTAAATCCAAAGCAGATAATACCTCTACATTGAGATCACGGGATGTTACAATATGGTATCAGAGCAGACCTTCTACAGTACGATGTGGTTCGAGGACGAACCAGGCGGAACAAGTGGGCCTGTGACGCCCGTGGCTGAAGAGGGCGGGGAGTGATCGTCGGGTGATGTCCTAAGAGAAAGGAATCACTGAGGCACTCCTCAAACCAGGCGGGAAGCTGGTAGGCCTGTGATGCCGGTGGCCGAAGAGGGAGGGGAGTGATCATCGGGTGATGTCCTAAGAGAAAGGAATCACTGAGGCAAAGTGCAGCTCCTGACAGGCTTCTAGGTCAAATAATGAGTAATGAGAGGGGTATAGGAATGAATCATCCCACATCGAAAAGAGAGGGGAGTGATCGCCGGATGATATCCTAAGAGAAAGGAATCACTGAGGCAAAGTGCGGCTCCTGGCAGGCTTCTAGGCTAAATAATGAGTGATGAAAGGGGCATAGGAATGAATCGTCCCACATCGGAAAGGGATGGACATCCTGAGTTGTATAAGTAGATAACGTGATCTCAAATGGTAGAGGCACCTTTTGGGGCAAAATCGTGAGGCTAATGATGGAAAATTCTATGGTTAAACATGCTTGGATTGAAATAGTACTGGGATAGGTGACCTCTTGAGAAGCACTCAAGTCACACAGTTTTTCTAAAGCCAAAGCGGATAATACCTCTACATTGAGATCACGGGATGTTGCAGAGGAGGCCTCTCATTTCGTCGAAAGTCCCTTGGCGAGTAGGTTGTCAGAAGGGTGCAACTGAAAGAGGAATGTTCATATCACGTCCATTCTGGAATCCTTTGCTCTTCATTTGTTCGTCTATTTATAGCCCTTAATCTCCATGATTGCCTCTAATAGACTTATGAAGTGTTGATACTTTGTGAAATCTAATGTATCTGTATTGTATCTATATCGAATACTGATACTCTTCAATACTCCATCGATACGTATCTAATATGTCACGTGACCTATCAATTTTTTTTTAATTTTTAAAAATCTGATACTTGCCCGATCCTTATCCAATACTTTCTGATACTTCTAATTATAGAAAAAGTATTGAAACAGTTGGTCTTGCCCATACCATAAAAAATAAAAAACTATCTTGTACATAAAATATAACTCATACATAGATTCAAATATTAAAAGTGAGAGATACACTAGGTTCATATAATTGAGATCGCAGAAAGCTTTACACATGCTAGTGTTTCGATAATAGAAAAAGATTTGGTATTCGTAAGCAATTGTATCATCAAGTTTTTTACCTCAACTGATATTGTATTTATTTTTGTTGAACATCAATCACTTTTTTTCCTTAATCAAGCTTATATTACAAAGAAGATTGGAGTTTGGCTTTTTATTTTGTCTATTTATTTAATTAGAGACTCGAAGAGAGGAAAGCATGTATCTACTTTGATCAAGTCAGTACATCTGAATTTATATCATATTATTTTCAATTATGTCTTGTTTGCATCGAGTCAATTAATTTGGGTTGAATTTAAATTGAAACTGAAATTAATCTACTGATGTATATTTAAACACTCGACTCATTTAAATAATCTGTGATAGGTTGGAAGTAATTAAATAAATTTTATGATATTATTTTAATTTAAGATTTTTTTAAATTCAATAGTTGTTGAAGAATATTTTTATTTTTTCAAGTTGAATTGTTTATAATATTGTTTTTAATGATACCAAGAATATTTGAAAAAATATAATTAATTTGAAAAAAAAATTAAAAATATTTTTAAAATTTATAGTAACAATATGTATAAATTTTTATGATCTATCGTAAATTTATATCTTAAATATGACAATATGATGTATTATATTCACAATTATAATATTCGTATCCTGACATATTTGTATTTTACTTTTTTTTTAAATTTGGCGTATTGTCATATTCATATCTTATCATATTCGTATCATTGTATTGTACTTGTGTTTTATAGTAATACCGACCCATAACTGAATTAAATACTAGATTTAGTGGAGCCTCCCAAATGATCTAACTTGATTTAGAAAATATGTGTGGGACCTTTATTTGTCTTGCGTGATCATGTGTGGATACGCAATTCTGCAACCTAACTCGACCATTGAGCTTTTCTAGAGATGAGCATCGAACCACAAATGTGGTTCGTTTGGGGTTTCTTCGACTGGAGATGTTTCATGACTGCAATTTGTTTGTCTTTATTTCTCTAAAATTCGGCCTTGTCTTATAATGGATTAAGAAGCAAAAAGTCAAATACAAAAGGACCAATCCCTCAAAGAGAATTGTAGAAAACTTAGGTGTTCGGAACATAACCCCTTCCTACCTTAGATCCTCAATACAAGCAATGGAGGTAAACAAAGTCAACTATGAAACACATAAGATATCCACTCTTTAAAAAATAAGCAAAACATCTACAATATAAAACTACCTCAAAATTTGCTTAAGACGAAAGAAGCTCTTCTTCAATTTTTACACCAGCTTGTCTTCATAAAATACCAAAAATCCTTCTGGATGCATCATGTAGATGTTTTCCTCGAAATCATCGTGGAGAAACACTGTTATTACATCCAACTATTCCAATTATATTTTTCATTGCAACAATACCCTATATTGCCTTAATGGTAGTCAATTTAACAATTGGTGAAACTGTCTTAGTATAGTGAATATCTTTCTTTCTATTGAAATTTTTTTACCACCAACTGTGCCTTGTATCTCTATCATCGGCCTTTTCCTTATTTTCATACACTCACTTATTCTACAGTGTTCTCCTTCCATTTGATAACAAAGTCAACTTCCATGTTCTTATTCTTATCATAGAGTCAAATTCATCATGCATTGTTAACTCCTACTAAACAAAATCTTCCGTATATTTCACTTTACTATAATACTCTGGCTCACTAAATTTAGACAACAACAGATAATGTAGAGATGAGAGATACCTCTAAATGTGATTTAGAGTTCTACTTGATCTCCTCTAAGTGCCAGTTAAGTCAACATTGCTCTTGATTCATCATCAGATAAGTCAACTCACGTTGTAGACTTTGTTCCGGTATCTATCCTTCCGAACTTGCCTCATTATCGCCTTAATCTCACTAAGTATGCGGAATTAAAAAAGCATGTCAATGAACTGTTGTGAAAAGAGTTCGTAAGAGAGAGTCTGATTCTAATGTGTTGTCCCCGCCCTTCTTAATCCTAAGAAAGACGGCTCATGATAGATATGCATAAATAGCCGTGCTATCAACAAAATTACTGTAAAGTATCGCTTCCCTATTCCACCTCTAGATGATATGCTAGATATGATGGCAGAAGCTATTATATTCTAGAAAATTGATTTAAAGAGTGGCTACCATTAAGTCCGAATTAGGCTTGGGTATGAATGAAAAATAGTCTTCAAGGCGATGGATGGACTATATGTGTGGATGATCATGACCTTTGGGTTTTCCAATACCCCTAATACTTTTATGCATTTGATGACACAAGTATTACAATCATTTATTGGCAACTTCGCCATTGTGTACTTTGACAGTTTAATCTACAGTCATACTAGAAAGGACCACCTAAACGACTTTCATCAGATCTGTCAAGTCTTGAAAGCGAAGAGTCTATTTACGAATCATAAAAATTGTCTTTCTCACCGACTGTGTAGTCTTCTTAGGATTCGTCATCTTCCCTGATGGTATCTCAGGTGACCCTGAGAAGATTTGTGCCATATTTGAATGACCAAAACCTCATAACATTCATGACGTCCATAATTTATATGGTTTAGCTACGTTCTATTAATGTTTTATACAAGGTTTTAGCACTATCATTACTCCTATCACAAATTGTATCCGAAATAGAGCTTTTGAGTGGATAAAGGCAACAGTAAAAGCTTTCATTGAAATTAAGGCTTGCATGTCTACAGCTCTAGTTTTATGACTCCTAGACTTCTCCAAAGTCTTTGAGTTATCTTGTAATGCCTCGGGAGTTGCTATAAGTAGAGTCCTCAGTCAAGAAGGTCAATCTGTAGCATTCTTCAGTGAGAAATTAATAGCATCAAGCAAAGATACTCCACCTATAATGAGAAATTTTATGCTGTAGTTTAAGACAGACATTAAAGGCTAATCTCATACCCTAGGAGTTTATCCTCTTTGATCATGAAGCCTTGTGGTACCTGAACTTGCAAAAGAAACTCAACCCGAGACATGCTATGTGAGTTGAATATCTTCAAGAGTATATTTTTGTACTCCGGCATAAACCAGATACTAATGAGAAGATCCAAGCTCTGCACTCAATTTCAGAACGTGCAAATTCTAGTTCTGATTTTGATATTCTTTGGATATTCCGGCTTCCGTGCCACTAGAAAAACCAAGAACATTGTCAAAGGTGTTCTTAATCATGAAGCAAAGCAACCAAATTCTTTGTACTGGACAAGGTCATACTTAGAATTCTGAATGCAGAAAAACAAATCCCAGAGCTCAGAAGTGGTTGGACTCCATTTGTCAGTAAAAATGGGAACACCATGCTTGGCAAAATCAGCGTTGCCTCTCTTGTTTGTGTTCACTGGGTATGTACTTTGCCAGAAATTTAGGTGATTGTATAAACCTTCAAATCCTTCTTACTGCTGGGATGCTGGGTGCTGGTTCACTAACTATTCTCTTTGGTTTCGGCTATTGGTTGAACATTCATAACTTTTAGTACTTGCATTGCGGTTGTTAGCTGGTGTTTTCTAATCTACCGGCTGGCCTTCAGTAGTGGCTATAACTAGTTTGGTAAAAGTAGGAGAGGGCTGACAATGGGTATTTATAACGCTCATACTTCAATTGGGATTATATGTGGTTCCTTGATTTCTTCTGCTTGTTTGGAATATGGATGGGGGTAGTTTCTTTTTTTTTTTGGAAAGTTAGCATTTGCCATAACGTTACACTATAACTAATATAGAATGGAGCAAGAGTCAGCCAACTTCCTTTTTGAGGATGTTATAAAAATCAATAGGGAGGGGCATACTCTTATCCTAATAAAAATCACATAACGTAGCAAAATTTGCCAAAAAATCAGCAGCATTGTTAGAACCTTCTCTAAACATCCCTTCCCAAGTCGAAGAGCAGCTCAACAGCTCCAAGTCGAAGAGCAGCTCAACAGCAGCTCCTTGCCAAACAGCTGCTCAACTGCAGCCCCATGTCGAAGAGCAGCTCAAGAGCAGCCCCACGTCGAAGAGCAGCTCAACAGCCCCACGTCGAAGAGCATTTAAGACAGCCCCACCAAATCGTACTCTCCGTACTACTATGTCAACTCAGCATTTAAGACAGTATGGGAGTCCACCCCCTAATCGTCCTTTGTAGGAATAGGTGTCAGACTACCTATTGTACCCTCTCCTCCCCAAGCTATAAAAAGGGGACTCAGGCTCTCTCAGAGGAGGCCACTCTTTCTCTACCCTCTCTCTCTCTTGTACTTATTTGGTCTCCCATTAGAGACGCTCAAGCTTTGTAAGAGGAGATGAAATTAGTGGATTCAAATCGCCTGGACGGCGTCGTGGTTTTTCCCCCGGACACTCGGGTTTCCACTTGGGAAGGGATGTTTAGAGAAGGTTCTAACAAGCATTATTTACGTTATGTTGTACATGAGTTTACAGAAAGTGAATGAAAGAAGTATGTTCATAATATGCTTAAGTACATGATCTTTGTGCAAGCTATCACGGCAATATATATGTACTTTTGGTCTCCACTTATTTTCTAGCAGTGGGTCTAGTGCTCTCTTTGATGTTACTGGTTTCTAGCACCATTTTGGGAGGAAGAAGGCGACTTGATAATGCATAATGTGAAAGAATAGAATCACAGGGCATTACTGGAAGGAAGAACGGGTTTGGAGAATACTGTAGTGGGCTTTCTTGGAGCATGGAAAATCCCTGTTGTTGCTCTCGTTCGGTGTCTCTTTTTTTCTCAAAATTAGTGGCATGTAATTTTCTCTACTAGCTTCCTTTCTACATCAACCATTGTTGCTTTTAGGCCGAATAAAAGTTTCCATCTCATTAAGTCAATCTCCAAACAACATTTTGGATCATTGTTTGCAAGCACTTCACAGAGAACAAGTTAGCTTTGAGCTGATGATGATAATGTTTTTTGCTGGTCATGGCTAATGCATTATAGTTTACTCGTATCTTGGATTCAATTCACTATGCTATCCTTTTTCTTTTTGGTTAATTTCCTGCAATTTTCTGTTTCATTTTTCAGAATTTCATATTGGATGCTTAATATGTTGTGCTTTGTATGAGTTAAACTTGATTAGGTTCATTCTAATAATACTCCAGTTAGGTTCCTTTACTAATGTGAGTACAAGGCCATGTTTTGAGCCATACTATATTGCATTTTGCTTGAATTCTAGGATTTGAAGCTGATTTGGTTGTAATTTTATTCAACAGAAGAACAAATGCTATCAGAATTGGTCTAAAGATAACGTTTTACGGAATCATTTTCTAAATGGTTATATTCCACCAGACTTCAACGTTAATACAGTAAATACTTGTAAAAAGGATTCTATTCAATTCAAATACAATGATATGACATAAATCACTCTCTAAAAGTGCCAATCAGGTTAAACTACATCGATATACTATCAAAAAGATGTGTAATTGTCGATATTATGTTAAAACTCAGTCAGATGTGCTTAATAGATCGCAAAATATCTGTTTTCGACTAAAACGTATCGATACAAAAAATATTAATTATTTAACCTGATTGTTGTGTTAAAATGCATTGATAAAGACAAGATCAAAGTTAAATTATTTGTATTCTCTTCAAATACTATGAAAAGGATTGTATATTTCTAAAATCGCTCGTATTCAGTTAAAATAACTTATTATGCAATGAATCATTCTCTATATGCGTGTTTGAAGTCTACCATTCGTCAGCTCACGACGTCGATGTGCGATGTTAGTGAAAGACACGTCAGGAAATGATGATGTTTGTTAATGAATTTTGAAGTGTGATTGTTGTACAAAAACTGTAGTTTTTTCATTAGTTACTAGCAATCACTCGCAAAATCATGATTTTCTTGTGCTAAATTTAGCCAAAAAGCACTCACAAATGATACATGTAGAGGTCGAATATGTATCTTTTATGCTCGAAGTTGTTGATAATGTTGAAATGATGGTCTTTTGTTAATGAATTCTTAGAGCAATGGTCTTTCAAAACTGCGAAATTGTTTCCTTTGAAAACTCATTTGCCAGAGGCTGAGATTCATATCTTGCGAGCTAGTGTGCGACATTAATAGAAACGTAATCAACTTTAGTAGCATTAGGAAAACAATGTATGTCTCTGTCTAAGTCGTAATGCTAATGATACAGTGGTCTTTTCTCAACTTGATTGTTGAACTAGGAGTTTGAACTAAGATGCTGTTTGGTTCAATATTATTCTGATGATATATTATTTGAAGAAATATACTTTTTGGTATATCTCAGTAGTTATCAACTTTAAATAAAGACTTGATTTTGATTAGTGTTTTGAATATTTCATCCTTTTAATTAGCCTCGAACAATTTATCAGGTTTTTCTTTGGACAGAATTCTTTTTTCCCTGTTAAAAAAATAGAATAATTGTTACACAGAATATTAAAATTTGATAAAATTACATATTTTATATAGTATTTTTGAAAAAAAAAATGAAATAAATTGCTAATACATTCTTATGAATCATACCTTATTGTGTATTGCGTAAGTCCATAATAGAAGTTTTCATCTCATCAGATTGAGTTTAAAGTGGATTATATATATATAGTGAATCTATGAAAATTAAATTTTATGTTTTAAGATTTAGGGTTTAAGGTTTAGTTTTTAATATTCAAGTAATTTAAGGTATAGGATTTAGTGTTTTGAATTTTAGGTTATGGTTTTAGCAAAAAAGGTGTTGTATACGCTAATGCCCCTAAAAACATTGATGAAAATATATTCGAGCATACTATTAACAAGGTTTACCTATCAATAGGATCTAGGTCCTCAGAGGTTATAGAGAGGAGACAATTTTAGGTACAATAAAGTTACATGTTAAGCTAATCCAATTTATCGATTAGAGGCTATTCAACAATATAGATGTCTGCTTTTTTTGATGATCGGGAATAAATTAACCAGCATAAGGCGTCATGTTATGTACATCACTTCTGTAAGTCGTGCAAAACATGTGATTTACACTTTGAAGGCCAATCTACACGACTTGTATACTGAACAACCGGGGAAAAAAAAGTATGTTTTTGATATAGATGCGAGAAACCTAGAATCTATGACATACCTTTATTTCTAATTAGAAATCCGTATCGTTTTAAATTTTTGATCTGAACGAGGCCTTATCGTATAATGTAACTTTCTAAGCATAGAATGAACAATAGTTTGGGATCATAGAAATGAGTTAGGATCTACATTAACTTAAAACTCTTGTTTGATATCATGTAGGTGTTGCATCATCAAAGGTTGAAAAAGATGAGTCCTTTGCAAAAGATTTTCATGCTTGATGCTTAGAAAGACTAAGATTCTTGAGTTAAAGGAGGAGTCTTCTTGTGGAAGGAAGAAGGAATCCAATATTTTCAGCTTTCACTTCTCCAATTTGCTTTGTATATCTATCGATCTATCTATCTATCTATCTATTCATCCATCCTTTTAATTCTCTGAATGACATGAAGATCTTATCTTGTTGTCTTTATGAGAAGTAGAAATTTGCTAGAAAAGCCTTCTCTGCCAATCGTAATCCCTTTTCAATCAGTCGTAAAATAAATATAATTATTCTATTATCTGTAAAGTCTGTTTGTTTGGCAGATTAAAATTAATCTGATTTAATTTTAAACAGACATATCACATCATATAGTTAATTTATTTTACATCTTAAAATTTGAGGTTTAAGGTTTTAGGATTTTAAAGTCCCTGTTTGGCGTGAGGACCAAATCAGGACCAAAGTGATACTAATTTAAAAAATAATAATAATAATAATAAATAAAAATTTTTAATCATTCTACACAAATTTTAATATTAAAAAATATTATTTTGCTTCACATACTCAATAATTTTTAAAAAAATATATACTTTATTTCACATTCTAGATCAAAATATTCAAATTGAGTATTTTGATTTAAGATGTAAAATAAAATTAATTTTTTTATTGAAAATTATTGAGTATGTGAAGTAAAATAATATTTTTTTTATATTAAAATTTGTGCAGAATGATTAAAAAATTTTATTTATGATTATTATTGTTGTTTTTTAAATTAGTATCATTTTGATCCTGATTCGGTCCTCGCGCCAAACAGGGCGGGTTTAGAATTTAAGGCGTAAGATATTGGAAATATATTTGTGTGTGTTTAACATGCATGGCCACAATCAACACTCCATTGTTCATCA
>KZ451947.1:236631-315677 GCA_002786265.1 Apostasia shenzhenica | reverse complement strand
TAATTTTTTAAAATAAAAATACATGGTAAAAATTAATAGTTTTTATATATATATGCCCTATTTTTTTAGCAAACATAAAATAAAAATATCTATAAACACATTTAACGCGATCCTAAATAATACCGATGAAAATTATCATATAAATTATGTTGCAATAGAATTTTGGTTTATTAATGTCTAGTTAAATAATTAATGATAAAGTAAATTCATTGATTGTCTGATCGGAATCTACTCTAATTGCAATGAATAGAGTATACATCAATAGATATCTAACAATATTTTATAATTAATATGATATAATTATATATTATGTATTTAAATCGAGCGCATCTCTGAGAGTACGGAGCCGCGATCCTGACCGCTGGCTCGAAATCGGCTCGGCAAACATCGAGCGCTAATTATTGGCTTCAGTGAGTCGGCTCGTTTGAAATCGACTCCGATTTCGATTCGATCGCAAACGATTCGATTTTCGCATCTGTTTTCGGATCGATTTTCGAATCTTAGTTTTCCAAGTAATTACACAAGCCTTAATTGAGGTCTCTATTGAGTGGAGTTGAGCGAAGATCTTCGAAGAGACTGACGAGGAATTAAAGAGTTCTCAAATATTCTTCATGTGCTACGTGGTTAGCTCTTTGTTCACAGCTGTCTTCTATCTTAAGAAGGTTGCAGCGTGAAGCCACGCATTCCTCTTTACAACTTGGACAAAAGGATTTCTACAAAGGTTTCCCTTTTTTTCTAATACCCAATTATGATGTGGTCTAGTTGAGTTCAAAGGCTCTCAAGTTTGGCTCGTTACGTTCAAATTTACTCGTATTTTTATTCCAATTTAAAGTTTGTTTTTGATGCTAAAGTCACACGTATGGCTCAAAATAAAAATGAGGATTCAACTCTGATATATAATGACGTTTTAGACTCTTCTAATATACCATTTGAGATAATTTTACATAAATATAATTATATAGGCATTATATTTTAAGAAAAATAATGATAAATATGTGTATAAAACACGAAATAATTATATTTAATACAATATTATATATACGAAAAATGAAGGCATTTAATAGGAAGCAGATAATAAATAAAGTTGAATCAAACTGGGGACTCAAAAAAATATGAGTTGAGCAAAATTTCCCGCTGTACAAACCCGCTTTTTAACCTTAAAACTTTTTTCAAATTTAAAAAAATTAAAAACCCCTTGTCCCGTAGGGGAAAAAAAAAAAAAAGGGAAAAAAAAAAACCCGGTTTTGTTTTCTGTTCATATGAGTCTCTTCAAACAGGACTTATTGCTATTGATTCATGATCCCTATAGGAAAGCGCGGACAACGAGAATTTTGATTAGTTAGAGGATGGACAAAGCCGGTAAATACAAGCAAGTACCCCACAGATAACACGATTTTCAATAAAAAAGAAAAAAAAATGTGATATGTGTTTATTAAATGTGTTCCAAATCGACCTAAGGCTAAATTAGCTCAGGAGCGACATTGAAACTCAAACTAAAAAGTTAATTTTGAGTATCAATTGACTCCAAAATAACTCAATTTTGAGTTAACTAAAATGCAATTTGAGTCTTACTTGAAAAGAATACTTTTAGAAAATAGTATAATTTTTAAAATCGGCATTACTATACTCAATTGCATAACAATAATATAATAAAATAGGAAAAATAAATAATTATTATACTACTTGCCTCACATTAAAAAAAATTTAATGATCAAATAAGGGCTGGTTAATGTTTACTCGAGAGAACGAAGCTGCTCGAAAGTTAAAATTAAATTTTAGATCAAAGGATCAAGCTCAGCTTGCGATCCCAATAACTAACGCGACAAACCATTTTTATAATTCTACGATTTTTGTTAATTCCATCTAAGCAACATAAATGACTCGAAAAGTCAAGATCGATTTAAACCAATTCAATTGATTTATATATATTTATAGTATATAACCAGATTTAATCAATTTTTAATTTTTTTTGTTAATTGGCACATAAAAGTTTTTCTATAAAATTTTCTGCTACATAAGATTTAACCTGAAAAATTAAAGAATTAATCGAAGCTGCAAATTAAGCTTGAAATTATTAATCATAAAAGCTAACAACTTGCTGTCGTGAACTCTTCTCATCTATACTTTGGATCAAATCAAGAATGCAAATCAAAAAACGGTTTAAATTTGTGTATTTTTAATTAATAATTATAAGTATTTCGAGCCAGCTCAAAGTGTGATCGAGCTGGCTCGAAGTCGAGCCCATTCGAGCCGAGCTGGCTCGAAATCGAAATTATTCGACTAACGAGTCGATTTCAAGCCGTAAAGATTTCGAGCGAGCCGAGCTCGAAGTCGGCTCGATAACAGCCTTAACCTCAATCGAGGTTTCAATGCTCGTAAAAAACTTCAACGAGCTGCTCTCTTCGATGTCCTCAAGTTTTTCTACGTTCTCACATAAAGAAGTATACCCAACAAACGTATTTTTTTATTCATCTTATTCCTAATCTAATTCTTTGAGTAGAATTATCTCATCTCCTATTATCGCAATTTATTCAAACTCCGGATATGTCGTTGTAAGTGTAAAACACATTACAGCTTTGATTATCATGCGGCAACTCACCCTCTACGTATAACTAAATATGATTTTCTCGAGTCCAAATCTCTATCCATATCTGCATTTGAGTACCATTCTATCTTCGGCTATTGCCTTCTGAAGACAAAGCTAACTTTAATGTACCACGAAAATATCAAATAATTTATTTGATAGATGTTCTGTTGTCGTTACTTAAGTTAGAAAGAAACTACATAATATTGCACAAAAATAGCACAACATGATTTTTTGGTCACACAAATCTTTTTTGAAGTACACATTAAGCCATTTGGAACATATAAATAATTTTGAAAACATATTAAAAAAAATAAAAATTTAAGATCAGATTGAAAGTTTAACCTATAAAGTAAAAAATAAAACTTTTCTCTAATAAATAGTATATCCATTAAGTGGGATCAAAAGTTTTGCATGCTAGCTGCCATATCCAAAAAAAAATTAGCTTTGTTTGACGCCAGGACTAAATTAGGACTAAAATAATACTAATTTAAAAAATAACAATAATAATAATAAATAAAATTTTTTAATCATTCTACACAAATTCTAATATAAAAAAAACATTATTTTACTTCACATACTCAATAATTTTCAATAAAAAAAATTAATTTTATTTTATATCCTAGACCAAAATATTCGATTCGAATATTTTAGTCTAGGATGTGAAATAAAGTATATATTTTTATTAAAAATTATTGAGTATGTGAAATAAAATAATATTTTTTTATATTAGAATTTGTGTAAAATAATTAAAAAATTTATTTATTATCATTATTCTTGTTTTTAAAATTAGTTTCACTTTGGTCCTGATTTAGTCCTCACGCCAAACAAGGCCGTGGCAAAAACAGATAGTTTGGCTCAACTCGAACCTCAATCATATCGACTCGAATAAAATCTAAATCATTTAAAAAACAATTCAAAACTTTTAACGACCTAATCATCGTAGTTAACGTGCCATCTCAACTCATTTAAAGCACAAAAGTTTCTTAAAAAGTTGCGAAGTTACTCGTTCTTATCGAACTCTTAACTCAATCTTATAAACCAATTTGATCATTAAAAAAATGTGAACTAAAGTCGACCTTAATTCTTGCTCAAAATTTCTAGATTAAATTACTAGCTCAGATTATGTGTTACTAACTCCATTGAAATTTAAACCATGAGGTCAGTTTATTTGTGCTATGTTATATTTGGTTGCTACATATTTTATTTAATGTTAGATATCACAAACAAACTTAGACCAAAATCAAGGCCATAGCAATAATTCAAAAAATAATAATAATAATGAATAAATTTTTATTATATTCTATACAAATTTTAATATAAAAATATTATTTCATTTCAACTATTCAATTATTTTTAATAAAACTATTAACTTTATTTCACATCTTAAACCAAAATATTCGAATCAAATATTTTGATTTAAGATATGAAATAAAATTCATAGTTTTATTAAAAGTAATTGAGTATGGGGTTGCTATTGCAGCAGCCTCAAAGAGACTTCCTGGTCGTTTTGCTCCTCATTTGACAGAGTATATGGCAATCAAAGTTGGGACTGAACTAGTTAAAGAGTGCAACTTAAAGAATTGAAGTATTGAATTGGATGCGGTAAATGTTATCAATACTATTACTAATCCCGCACCACTTGCTCCTGAGGCCCATATCATAGAAGACATCAAAGAAGGGACGCTCATGATTTTTTGTAGCTCTGTCAACCATTGCTCTCGAAGTGCAAACAAGGTTGCTCATTCTCTAGCCCAATTTGCTATTGATAGTAAAGAAAATTTTATTTGGAAGGAGATCATGCCAATGTTTCTTGGCCCTTTAATTTCTAATGACTACCTCTTTTGTAATTATTGATACTTAATGAAATATTACTTCAAAAAAAAATTGAGTATGTAAAATAAAATAATATTTTATATTAAAATTTATATAAAATATAATAAAATTTTATTTATTTATTTTTTAATTAGTACTATTTTGATCTTAATTTTGATCTTCGTACCAAACAAAGCCTTAAAGATCAAATGAAATTTAATTAACTAATTAAACGAATATGAGTCTGTCTTTAAAAATGCATAGTGGGCCTAGTGGCTCATCCCTTGCTCATTGGAAGAGGCTTCTCCATGAATAAAAACAAGCCTTTCTTCATCTTCCTCCCTACCACTTTCCTCCTCTCCATTTCTCTCCATTCAATTTTATGATAGAAAGTAAAGCATCACCAACACTTTACAATGGGGATCCTCACCATATCATAAAGCTAGATAGAATGAAAGTAATGTAACATTACTTCCTAGGGTCGAAAGCTTTCGATCTCGTTCTCTCCTAAGCATCTGCTTTCTTCGTACATGAGGTGACTAAAGGGTTGATGGGCGCAAGCGTGGCAAGATGAAGAGCGAGTAGAATATATGCAGGGGGAGGTAAAAGTAATCAATGACTTGTGATTCATGCGACATTTTCATTTTGAAATGTATGGAAACATAAATAAAATTAATTTTATTTTAAATTTTGTATATAATGGTATATGATAGAGATAAAATGACTTTGGGGCATTTGACATGCTCTAAGTTTAGATAAAAGTTATGAATATTCATAGATTTAAATTTTTTTATTAAAATTTTGAGGGATTTACATACAGAAGACTGAATTCATCACAAATTACGCATTTCACCATCTTTTAGTAAATATTACACATATCACTCTTTTTATATTTCTATTGTTATAATAAAAATGTAAAACTCATAAACAGAATGTGATATGTGTAATATTTACTAAAAGATTGTGAAATACATAATTTGTGATGAATTCAGTGTTCTGTATGTAAATTTCCCTAAAATTTTATACTTAAATCAACTGATTTTACATGAAAAATAGTTTATTAAATTTTTTGAAGTGCCCATAAATAATTAGCAATAATGTTGATTAAATTCAAATGTTTTTAAGGCAATAAAGCAAAGCTTGAGGGCCTCATGGTTCCTTTCCTAATCATCAAGCAAAGAGGAAGTACATGTTAAGCTTTTCCTCCAAACCATCATAGGCATCTATTTCATACAAAAACCTAATCAATGTCAATTCATTTTCTAGAACATTTTATAAAACAATAAATTTATTAATTAATTATTAATTACCTTCGTCTCAATCCCACGCGAAAATTGAAATACTCGTATGTTGCAAACTACTATTGCTGTGAAGAGATATGTACGCAGACTTCCAAGATATATACAGAGTTTTCTTTTTTATACCACTACGTAAGATCACGTTTTTAGTACGTTAAAATAAAGAAATATGAACTATTATCGAGTAATGATCGACTTATTTATGTATGGTTTTAAATAACTGCATCATAAAACGAGTACAAAAAGGCATTTTTTTTACTATATAGAGATATTTTATATAGTAAAAATGACTCGCTATGTAAAAAAATGACGACAAAATAAATCACATCCAAGTGTGCACCTAATAATTTCTCCAGCCAAAGTGCAGATTGCCCTTTGGCTGACTTATTGATTGGGTCCCATACCACAAGACAAGAAGTCAACGCCCCAGCAGCCAAATGATCATGTGCCAATTGATGAAGAGATCTGATGGGTTGACCCAGTGATGAATGTTCCAAATTAATTATAGCCCTCAAAATCAAGTTGTTCAATGCACAGTAGATTAGTTCAACTCACTAGAATTATTAGTCGGCCTACTCGATTTCTTTCGATCTTTGAAATAAGACTGTTTTATTTACTTACTAAATATTCAGAATATAAACGTTATTTTAGAGACAGCTCAATCTCCGCAAAATGGCAATCTTAAAATTCTAAATTACGTGATTGAGAGGTCGTAATTTTGTTCTCTGAAACGATGTTGCTTTTTCAGTTATGAAATATTATACTGGTGTTATGTGTCGAATTGCTGAAATAGTATTATTAATGTGTTTGTATTATTGAATAGGGGGATTTACATACAGAACACTAAATTCATCACAAATTACGCATTTCACCATCGTTTAGTAAATATTACGCATATCACACTCTGCTTATGTTGACTATTATTACAATAAAAATGTAAAACCCATAAGCAGAGTGTAATATGCGTAATATTTACTAAACGATGGTGAAATGCGTAATTTGTGATGAATTCAGTGTTCTGTATGTAAATCCCCCTATTGAATAATATTTAGTATGTATAACTTGTTTTCAAAAAAAAAAAACTACTAGAGCTAGAAGGCCATGGATGCATAAATCAGCATGCAAAGAAGGTTTAGAACTAGTTCTACAAAAGAATTTCAATAAGCAATATAAAGAAAATGTCATTAAGAGACCACGTTATAGAAACTCGACAAAAACCGTGCTGAACCTACGATATTTGTTGCAGAGCAGCAACTAGGGGTGGCAAAATGGGTCGGCGGGTCGGGTTCGTGTCGAACCCGAATCCGACCCGACCCGAATAGCCTCAACCCGAACCCGACCCATTTATTAAATGGGTCAAAATTCATGACCCGAACCCGACCCGATTAATAAATGGATCGGGTTGGCGGGTCAACCCGACCCATTTATAGAGTATTTTTTGATAAATACCTAACCCGAACCCTACCCATCCTGATTATGCCCAACCCGAACCCGACCCGTTTAATAAATGGGTCAAAATTTATGACCCATACCCAAAATTTGTGGGTCGGGTTCGGGTCGGGTTCACGGGTCGGATCATATATTGTCACCCCTAGCAGCAACTCTCATGGTACTATGTGATTCTTGTTAGAGGAGATAACAAGATGCCTAAGTTGGGTTTAATGCACAAATGAATAGAAACAAATTAAACCAAAAGCTTAGGTCAATGAGTAAAGGTCACCACTTCTGCATCAACTCAAATTATTGTTGAACTATTAGTGTGGAACGATTGCTTAATGACAGTCACCAACTTTTGAATTTCACTCTTAACACCAATGAAAGCACAACCAGCAAAAGTTACTTAATCTCAACTGAACTATCGACTCTAATACCACTTGTTACTTATTAGGAAAGATATCGGAGGGAACAAACTGGGGCCAATACAAGTGAATGGGCACCATTAGCCTAAAAGGCTATGCCAATAAGAGTCGCCACTTGAATATCAACACTACTACAACTTGTTAAATTATAAATGTAGGAAAACTGTTCGTGTATTCACAACAATTTGGAGGCAAATCATGAGCAAACAAGATCGTAATCATAACTAATGAGGGTGGGAAGTGATAATTTAAGGACAAAGGCCCAAATATGGTGCAGCTTCTATCTACAGTGGTTGAGGGGAAAGAAATAAGATTGCCCGACATTGAAACGAGAGAAAATTTGGTTCCAAGACAACCTAACATGGAGAAATTTTTGCGTGCACTGGTGCACGGTACACCAGCCCAATTAGCACACGACACGTCATCACGCCTGACCACTTTTATCCACGTGTCGTGTGCTAATTGGGCTGGTGTACCGTGCACCGGTGCACACAAAAATTTCTCCCTAACATGAGGCAATTTTTGGGGATTAAACTATAAGGCTTATTAGAATAGGTTAAGCTAAAGCAGACAATACCACCGCACAATAACCCCCAGTGTTATTCTACAGCCAGACATTAGCATCTAAATAACTAAAATTGGATCACTATCTATTTTTCTATTTGAGTAGAAGATTGATTTTTTTCCCCTATTAATTGTTATTTTCTTTCTTTGTTGCTTTTATTTGTTTTGTTTTAGGAAAAATGACATAATGATAATGGTTCTCGGTCTTGTGATTATTCAAAAGAAAATAATCGAGGGCAACTTTTACCAAAGTAACACAAAGAGAAGGTGTAATTGCTGAACATGTGGAAAATAGAAGAGGAAATGAAGTAGAAAGGATTTTGCAGGACATATTTAGGTTCTTTTACTGAAGATCAATGCCATAGAAACACATGATTCCAACAGAGAACTTGATCCATACACAGGCTGAGGCCAATTAGGAAATCAAAACAGTTTTTTTCTAACAGTAGAATTTTCACATTCACAAGAAGTAACATGACTGAAACAGCATAATTACCCTGCAATCGATGAAGAAGCTCTTCGGCATTTCCATGCAGATATAGAAGCGAGCTCTCCTCGTTGCCAATACAAGTAAAGTGACGCCTGCCGCTTCTCGACGTGAAACCCTCTAACCTGCATCCTCTTCATCAAGCACTCCGCCTGCGTCTCTGTGAAATTGCTGAATTGGAACGGCACGAATCCGGTGGATTCAAAGAGATTTGCCCATGGCATCATCTTCTCACCAGTACAGTGACGACTGATCACACAATTCTCAATCTTGGGCTGCAAAACAAACTTCTCAATCTTGTTGGCCACGTCAAGGTTGGTTCCCACAGCGTCTATGGAGTCCAGGAGAATTGTGAAGGATTGGAATGCATGGAGGAAATGATGGGAGAAGGATAATTCGCACCAATCAAATGCGTAACCCACCGAGAGAACAATTTTGGGTTCCAGCTGCTTAACTAGGCGAAGTAAAGTTGGGAGAGATAGGCCAAGTGAAGCTCCAATGGGTAGATTCACAGCAATGGTTTCGTTCAGAATGACTACAGCCGGATCGAAGGATTCAATGTTCAAGATGTTGATTTCAAAGGGGATGTTGAGGTCGGCGGCGAAATGGGTGAGGTTGTCGCGAGCAAGAAGGAGCTCGTGCGGGTGGAAGGCGGGAGGAGACACCAAGGCGGTGATTTTGAGCAGCGGGATCGCCGGAGACCGGCGATGAGCGAGCTCGTGCAGGAAGGATGACCATTGCCCGCCGATGCCCATGTCGAAGTCTATGATGTGAATAGAATTGGCGTCGCCCAGCTCTTCGAGGAGAGCTTGAGTTGCAGTGAAATTGGTGAACTGAAGGAGGGGCGAAACATCGGAGAACGACTTGTAGGCACTGAGCTTGAGGACGACGTCCAATGGAGAAATCGAGGAAGGAGAGGGGGCCGTTGCCTGTGGAGTGATGGAATTTGCGAGGAGTTTCAGGGCCTCCTTGAAGTAGAAGGCAGAACGGAGAAGGGGGTTCCCCAGTGGCGAGGGGAGTTGATGATTGAGCCGCGCCAATATCCCATGGGCGCCAATGAAATTTCCGGCCTCGACAAGCTCGGCCGCACGGAAGAGCTGATCGACAAGGGCCTGGTGCTGGACAGCCATGGCTGCTTCGTCCCCGACTGCCAATACTTTCGGCTTCATAGGTCCTTGCTGGAGGTGGTAAGGGACGGGTTGACCGGAGAAAAGCCCATGGTCGAGAGAAATGGAGTGATGCCGCTTGGGAAGAGGAGGGAGGAGAAGGTTCGGGGTCTGAGGAACCTCTGGCGGCGCTGAGAAAGATGAAAGCGGGACAAAGAAGGATGGGTTTGGCGGGACGTGGGTTTGCTGATGTTGGTTGAGGATTGGGTTGAAGAGATAGGGTTTCTCTTCCGTTCGTTCATGGAAGAACGTCGATGCAGCTAATGGCGACGGAAGTGAGACCAAGTTGGCAGCCGGCGGCGAGAAAACAGAGGAAGAAACGGCCGGCGGCAGCGGCCCTGGCTGAATCAGTAGGGTAGATGGGTTCTGCTTGCAAGTTTTGCTGCTGACCAGAGAGAGCGCATCGGAGGAATAAAAGTCGCCGTCAATGGCGGAGGCCGGCACTGAAACCGGCGGACAGCCAACAATCCCTCCAAAGGAATCAAACCCAAATCCAGGATCGACGAGGCCAAAGGTTCCGCTGTCGAATTCCAGTAGCGAAGGTTGAGAGGAAAGCAACGGATCCTGCTGCTTCGACGGAGGGGATGAATCCTCCATGTCCCCCATGATCCAATGGAGAAACGTCTGCTCCTGGCCTAGATAAGCCGCAGAATCTGATAGCATGACCTCCCAGTCCTCGGCGGCGGTACCACATTTCTCGCCGCCGCCGGCTAGGCCGCCAAAATCGAGTGCTAGGCTGCCAAAATCGTGTGCTTCGCCGGCGGCAGTAGCGGGGTTCTCGAGAACCACCACCACGCCGGCTTTGTCAGTGGAGCCTGCAGCTCCGCCCAGGGACGATGACACGGTGGAAGTGGAGGTGGGAGGGCTCGGGCTCCTCTGATCCAGCACCGACCTGGGTTCCAAAATCTCCGATGTCTTCCTTTTGCGACTACAGTTGCTCCAAATCACTCGGCCTTCTTCTTCTTTCGATTCTACTACCTGCAGCAGCCCCTTCCCCTGGAAATCAAAGGGCGACCCCTTCATCTATTAACAACGCCGCCGCATGCAAGAGAAAACCCAGTTCTCTCCCTCTCTCTCTCTCTCTCTCTCTCTCTCTCTCTCTCTCTCTCTCTCTCTGGATTGGAAGAAAAGGGTTTGGCCGATAAAGCAGAAGTAAGAGGAGGATTGGGTCGCAAGCGAGCTTCAAAAGCGTTTCCTCGCCGAAGAAGGAGAAGAAGGGTTTCTTCCCCAAGTGCTATCCTTCTCCCTTCTCTTCCCCCCAATGTTGTTCATCATCTCTACCCACACAGTTCTCCCCGGCCTCCCTTCTTCTTCTTCTTCTTCTTCTGTCCCTCACCGTCTCTCCAGTGGCGTCCTACAGACTGCACAAGGCACTGAGGCAGCAGTCACAGTACTCTTCCCATTCTCTCTCTATTCCCTCTTTCTCTCTCTCCCCCCATCCCCTTCCTTTCAATCACCTTCCTCGCCTCTGTTATAAAACAAAAAAATTACCATTTTTAATAACAGATTGCTGCTGCTAGTGGGCCCATCTATTTTACATGATTTTGATTTTTCTTTTTTTGATAAAGATGATTTTGAATTTTTGAAACTTTCTCAATTTTTGATATTTTATACTAAATGATCCATATTTTAAATAATTTTAATATTTTATAAAATTATATTAGTGACATAGCCATCTAATTTGTCAAGTTCCTAATTATACTTATCCATAACAAATAATTCAGTTCTTCCATGTTCTTAATGCAAAAAAAAAATTCCCATCAGAATATTTTTTTCTAAAAATCATGAGATAATAGTATAAATTATGTACGAAAATAACTACAAATTATTATGACATTTTCGCTTGATAAGTTATAAAAGAGAGTGACAGATCGATAAAAGTGAGTTGACGGTTATCGATATTGAAATCTACATCAGTATTAGTTATATGACTTCAATGATATGACTTGATCAATAGACATCAAATAAGTACTTTTTATTGACGATCAACACTCATTTAGCATTGTATATTTCTCTATGGCCAAAGTTTCAAAAGAAAAAGACTCGTTGTCAATCTTTGTTACATTGATAAGAGCTATTTCCTAAATGAATTCATGAATTCAACAGCTGAACAACATCCTCCTCTCTTTCAAGGCCAAACATCAGATAATTTTATCCTACTTTTAACATCAATCATAGTATCTACTGAAAAGTAGCGACTTCTGGTTTTGATAACTGTTGATTAGGTAGCGATCTCTAGCACACAATAGGGAAAGAGCCAATAGCATGATGACTAAAATGACTTCTAAGTCCAAAACAAAGAGAAACATAAATAAGAGAATTCGCTCATTTTCATTTCTATTGCTTTTTTTTCATGAATAATGATGTACTTTTTATTATATAAGTCTTATGAAAAATCAATCACATATGATAAATTTCTTTTATTTTAATTCTATGGAAATATAAGATCATCTTTAAATCATATAAATCATTCTTACTCACTTGTTTTATTTATAATTTATTTTAGTTTATGCAATTTCAATGCTTGGGTGTTGATGAAATATTTTTATATTAGTTAATTAGGTGGATGCTATTCTTCCAAGTGAAAATTTTGTTATTTTCAGAAAAAGGTGAAAACATTGCATGATATAAAGAAAATATAAGAAATAAAAAGGCAACACAAGAGTTTTATATTAAAAAAATAGTTGAAAAAAAATCACAATATTGAGTTCTGCAGGTTGCAGCAATAGTAATTGTAAAAAAAAAAAATTGATATGTCATTCAATCACGACACATAGAGGGGCTTGACCAAATCTCCAAGCAAAGTGAACCAAATAAGGATTCCCAGTAATCCAGGTGATTTGCTCGAACTGAGGTCCCCTAATTGAATAGTGCAGAGTCGTCGAACAACTGTGTCTAATAGTTAACTAAGCCAATAATTATCTATCATGTTATAGTCATTCTATGATGTAACAAACCCTCTAAGGATAAGAGAAAGATGTATGTCATTAACGCTAGAATTGTCGGGCAGCATATAAGTCCAGCCACCACTACGCCTCCCTGCTACTCTCTTATTAATAAAGTCTACCTGATTTTATCTACTACTTTCTCACTATAAATGATCTCATTAATAATAAAAAAGGAGTTTCAATTTAAGAATTCTAGTGAGAAAGACTTACCGGGCATTGTTTACCCACAGTTCGCTCACAATTTCTAACCCTATTCGACTGACCCTCCTTCCCAAAAGAGCTTCTGTTGATAACTTACAGGTAGCCTCTCATCCTCTAATTAACCTAGTAATCCTACTCATTTTTTCTTAATATCTTGTTTGAAATTTTACCTCAAACAGTTATCAATAGCTTATAAATTAGTTCACATCTCAGTGAGTTTAAAGTATTTATACAGTATTTTCATGAGACCCCACGATCATTACAACTAATAAAGAGAATATCAAGCTGTGGATGTTGCAGACCATTATAGAATATCTTAGTAATAGACCTAGGATGACATGTGACCGTTAGGTGGTTAAAGAAAGTTTTGCCGTTAAGTTTGTGTAATTGTTAGATATTTTATAATTAATGTTTGATTCAAGATAATAAATTATTTTTTATCGAAAAACTTAGCTAGTAGAAGAACGTGCCTATGCAGGTACGAGCATCATTGAAGGATTTTGTCAAAGAAATCTTCTCGATTTCCTTATCACATGAAGTGTGTTTTCCTATCTCTATCACATATCCTAATCCAAAGTTACCACTTAACAATAGAGTTTTTTGTTAACTATAGTGTTTAACACTACATATTCAATCAATTTATCAATTTTTAAGTATTAAAATTAATATATTAACTTAGCAATTTTTAGGTATCAAAAATTGCAAACATCCAATATATTAAATGAAAAAATAATAATTTATAATTTTATGTGAAATATGAATACATATAACAACTTGTCAAATTGAGAATAACAAGTCTTTCAGATTTCATTTTGACACTTGTTTTGGAGAAATTTCATTATTTTCATCAAAATAATTTCTAAATTAGTTTTAAAAAAAATCTCTATAAACATGTGTTGATGCAAAAAATATGCCACAATAGAGAGAAATGAGACGGCAATTTTTACGTGAAAACCCGAGTGTTCGGGGGAAAAATTATGACGTCGTCTAGGCGATTTAGATCCACTAATCGAATCTCCTCTTACAATGCTTGATCTCTAAATAGAGAATGAATGAGTACAAGAGAGGGATAGAGAGATAGAGGGGCAGCTCATCCAGAGAGAGAGGAAATCTCCCCTTAGCTTCTCCTCCTCTCCCTTATTTATAGCTTAAAGAGGAGGGGACATAATAGGTTGGGTCTCACACCTAATCTTGCAAAGAACGATTAGAGAGTGAGCTCCCATGCTGTCTTAAATGCTGAGTTGACATAGTTGTACGAAAAGTATGATTTGGTGATATCTCTTTGAGCTGCTGTTCGGCTTGAGCTGCTCTCAGACTTGAGCTGCTCAGCTTGAGCAGCTGTTAGACTTGAGCTGCTGTTAGAGAAGGTTCTAACAATATGTTTTTCTTAAAAAATATAACTTACTATCTCTATTATGTATCTTTCAGCCCATCTATGAAATATTATTATTCCTAAAAATAGAAAAACCTAAAGTTCTTAAAAAAAAATATATATTGAGTTCGGCTATGCCACGTCAATGTAGGCCCCACCGAATACTAATGTGGTAAGCTTCTATTGGCCGACTGAACATTAAATCAATCAAATGTGAAAAGTGCTTATAAAATTGTCACCACTATACTTAAATTAGTCTCTTGTATGTGTTTTTTTTTATTATTGTAATAAAAAATTATTTCATTATAAAAATTTAAGCTGTTATTATCATAAATAAATAAATAAATTGCTAAACTATTTAGTTAATAATTAGTAAAAAGAATAAAATTTAATTGAACTTATTTCTGTGAAGTAATTTTTTTATCATTGTGTCATTAATTTAGGTTATCTTAAAGTTCAGAATTAAATAAAAATTTTGAATTAAAATATGAGTTTGCTGACTTAAATATTACACAGTTACAACAAAACTTAAATAAAAGTAATTGGGTAAATTGCATCCAGGTCCTTGAAATTAGAGAAGCACTACAAATTGACTCTAATTCTTAAAACTCTAGTTCTGATCAAATACTATAATTTCGATCACTCTCTTAAAAACTTATTATTTTTTTTGCTTGCTTTTTTTTATGAAAAATATAAAATTTGATTTTTTTTTCATAAATATCAATTGTTTACACCATCTATTCTCTCTACTTCTAAAATTTTAATATTAAAAAATTAAATTAAAAATTAAAATTTTAATTTCTTTATCGCCTACTTCTTTTATCTTAAAATTTAAAATAAAAAGTATTTTAAAATAATATTAAAGAATTAATAACTAAGAATAATTTTGAAATATAATAATAAAAGTTTAATAACTTTGTATTTATTAAGACCAAATTATAATAACATTATAACCTTAAGATTTAAATTAAATTTTTTTAAAAATATTGAGATTAATTTTTAATATTCTTGTGACCTCAATATTGAGAATGCAATTTATCCAAAATTACTTTATAATGAGAAAGTCCTTCAAACTCATGGTTTTTGGTAGTTTATAGTCAATATTTATGAAGTGGATAAAGAAGGCATGCTTGTAAAATTAATTTTAGATAAAATATTTTTATGTTTGAAATTATACAATTTTTGAGATTATTTTATTATATTTTTGAGATACATAAGATATAAAATATATAATTTTTTTAAGATTTATATAAAAAGTAAATAAAAATTACTTTAAATATTAAAATTTATTATAATTAATAAGATATTTTCAACTTAAATTAAAATTGATGTATCATGGTGTGTGTATGCATTAAAATTTTATTGTCTTCAATCTCATTTTCCATTCAAATTTTTATTTCTAATGATTATTGTTTTTGGAATTAAATACTTTATTATCTATTTTATATAACTTTGTGTTTATCCTAAAACGTATCTTTATTAGTTTTATAATTATTATTTGGTTGAAGACAATTTGGAAGTTTGGAGCAAGTCAAATGGGGCTAATTTATAATTAAAATTATTGTTTAATATTCACTTACAACAACGACGACATATTTATTCTTTTAAGCAAGTCAGTTACATAAATTTTTTATTTCAATTACACTATATTAAATAACAACTCTTAATCAACTAGCTCCTGATATATAATATCATTTATCATATTTTTATCTTTTTTCGGTCTTTTTTAAAGTAAGTTTTAATATTTCAACTCTCTTTATAAATTTTATTAATATATAAAAATATGTCTAAATCATCTAAGTTAACTCGCTAATCAAATTTTTCAACATTCTCATCAATGTGTTTATTTTATCTTATCCTGTTGTGTGTCTTTACTTATTCACCTTAATATTTACATTATTTCATACATATATTTATATTTCATAAGTTAATATTCAGTAATATATAATATCACTGATCTTAAATTATTCTATAATATCTATTTTTAAATCTAGCATATTTGTTTATCTAGATTTAAATTAACTATCTTTATATCATATCATACATAAATTTTAATATTAATATTTAATTATATTACATATCTAGCATATTTTAAAATAAAAAATTAAATTTATCTTCCTATATACATACCAAAAAAATACTAGCTTATGTCGCATTTTTGTACATCCCTATATAATAATTAATTTTGTTTCATATCATACACAACTCATAATAAAAATATCATCTTTCAAATTTAATTTTAACTTTATTGAAGTCAAATTTACAAATGAACACACTTAAATATCTAATTTGTTTATCACACAATACCTTGTGTTCCTCACTTAATACATCCTATTTAGATTTTGCATATATATTTCATTATTATTTTATATAATTGATATAAAATATGTAAATTAGCCACTTTTGATACTCGATTATTAGTTGTTGCCTCCCAATATAAATACTTTCATCTTAATTATGTTTATACTCTCAATATTTAGTTTTAAATTTATTTAGATAAAAAAGTTTAGATTTTAAGATATTCTTCTATAATTTGCTTAAGCCAATATCTAGTTTTATCGATAAAGAATATTATTTGCAAAAATATATACCAAGGCACGTCAAATTTTTAAAATAAATCCAATGAGTACCTCCATAATCAATGCAAAGTGATATAGATTTATAGTAAAGTATTGATGTAATTCAACTGCGATAGAAAATTTTTTAGTTAAATCTTCCTTATGTATGCGTTAAATAACATGAATGTATGTAATGTAAATTATTTTTTGTCAAAACTCTTTACAATATTTTGTTTAAAACATTACTATAAACCTTTTCTAAGCTAATAAAATCAAATACAAATCCTATTTTTTCTCTTTAAATTTCTCAATTAAATCTATCAATAGATGAATTTAATATTTGCTTATTCCATGTAAATAGAAGAATTACATTGTGATAAGAGATGATAACTTTTTGTTGGAGGTTTTCTCTCATGTTTTTAAGACTATATTTCATAAAATATTGATTTTTGAGACAACAATCAAAAAATTATGATGTGCATTATATTGAAACTATTAAAACTAAACCTATTTTCAAAGCTAGCAAAACAAGTATTTCTAATTTATGAACGAAGCCGAAGTCAAATTTTAAAACTTTGATTCACAAAATGCTCATATATTTGCAAAACGATTGGTTACTTAAGAAGATGAATCGTAATAATATGATATACTACTGCATAAACTTCATAATCGAAATAACATATAATGGTGAGTGCACTGTTTAATGAGTTGGCACACGGTGAGTCTTGGTTGCTCTTGTGGCTTGTTCTCTGTATAGGCGAAATGTTACTACTCTAGCACCAAATATGATTTCTTCTATCGGTCGAAGCCCCATTTCACTTTCTTATTTAGCTTCAAATTTGATATTAGTAAGTGATTCATGCATGTCTGACGATTCTTTTCAACAATTAATAGAAACCCAGATGAAATTTTATCCAAATTAATAATTAGAAGTGAAATGAATACTAACACGAGTCTAATAATTGAGTCTCAAATGAAAATTTACCAAAAATTAAAATTAAAGGTGAAAACATGTAGCAAGATTACCAGACAATTAAGGATTTTACTACTAATATAAAAAAGAAGAGAGCTTTGTTACCAGGTGATGCGTGGAATGTTCATAAACGACGACAGATGAAGAGACTGTGGTCAAGGAGAAGGAAAGAAAGGAAGAGGAGAGTGTAGGAAAATAAATTACACATGGATTTAGTAGTTCGAGAATATCTTCTTACATCCATCAATTAAGTTAGTCCCAATCCTACTACATGTGATGAGTCACCATTCGCAGTTCGTATAAAATATATAAAATATTTGAGTAGGAGTAGAGTTATAAATAATCCGAATGTTCAATATACAGCTCAATGTTTAGTTCGACAGGAGCTTGTTTATGTTCAATTTATCAATATTAACAAACAAACTTAAACATAATTTTAAACCCTCGATTAGTAAATGAACATTTTCAACATACTAGTATTTGGTTTGTTGATATTTGTTTCAAATGAAGCTCATAAACATGCTTAATTATAAGGCTTGATATGATAACCAAAAGCTCAATCAAGATTCATTTAGAAATTTTAGTATATTTTATTTATTAATAAAAATTATTCATGAATCATAAATTAGCATGATGGTAAATCTCTTCATGAACACATAAATGTTCTTGATAAGAGCATGTTTATGGCTTTTGTATTTGAGAATTGAAATATATGAGTTGTTTGCAAACATATTAATAAACTCGTTCACAAATCACGTGAACCAAGCCTAAACTTGAGCATTCTTATTAGTTCTACTGCACAAATATCTACATTTATTGGTGGTGAATTAAGGAGTAGCTTTGAGTAGATTTTCAGCAAACAAAGCTCAATTTAAAGTTAAAATTTTTATTTTAAGTCTAGTTTGATTCAAGTTTATTAAAATTTATTCAATTTAAGTCAATTTTCAAGTTAAATTAAATCTAATTATAAATTATATTTTCTATAAAAATATAAAATATATTAGATTATGATAATGTAATTTCATGTGTACTTCTTTTTTCATTTTTTCAATATGAATTATTATGATATATTTTTATAGAAAAAGTCATTAAATTAAAAAAGTTTAAATATATATTTATATATATCAAATTGATTATTAATTGAATTGATTACTTTTTAATTGTATTAATTTTTAAAAAAAGGAATGACAATTTCAAATAGTGCAAAATAATTGAGAATTTTGATTTTCAAATGAAATTGGCACTATACCCTCAAGTAACTAGCAAAGTTTTTTTTTTTTAAGTCCTATAATTTTTTTTTTTTAAGTCCTATAAAAAAAAATTTAAGTCCTATAATTTTTTTTTAAAGGACTAGCTTAGTACTTTCTGTTATATAAAAAAAATAGCTAAGTACTTTCTGATTATAAAAAGGATGCTTACGTGGTCCATCCTGGTTGGATAGGGGAGCTGCGGCGGCTGCCAGCTTGCCACGTCATACTCCCTTCCATCTTCGCTGTTCGGGCCCGTGCAGCAAAAGCAGAGCGGCGCGGGCAGCTGGGCAGGGGGAGATCTGGAGGCCGGCGACGGGCTTCGGGAAGCGAGAAGGACGGATCGTTGAATGGGCTAGAGGCGGGTTACTGGGTGAACCATATCAACCGTTAGATATTCATCGGACGAATCCGAATCGCATGAGTGCTCCATGGGTGCAATTCCGGTGCGCCTCTTTATGTGGTCCCCTCCGAGGAGGGACAAAAGTGTCAGGGACATGAGTACCTCGACCGATTTTGTCATAAATACTTTTCCATAAAAGCCCCTGCACATATCTTTAAATTACCCCCAGGAAAGTGGTAAATTTGTCCATTCAAATATTAAATATTAACTATATCTGCATCTGAGTTTATCTAATTATTTAGGTAAATTTTTTAATATTAATTTTAGAGAATTTTAGCTATAGGTCCCTATAGTATGCAAATAATTATACTTTCATTTATGTTTTGTCTATATACATATATATATAACTTTTATATTTTCTTATGTATACATGTATATTTGAAACACATAAAATTGCATTTAGTTAATTAAAATACATAAATGTATAAATACAAATGAAATTACTGATATAAAAATTTATTCGAATGAAATAAAATAGTGCATAATTGATATTTCAAAAGAAGTAAAATAAAAAAAAGAATTTTATGTAAAAACTTCAGTGTCTAAGTTAAAGTCACAAAATTGTCTTGACGGTTGAAGTCCACTAATTAAACAAAATATTTACAGTCTCAAAACGGAGATTAAAAGAGAAATAAGTATATTTAAGTATACTAAAGTCTTGGAGTTAAACAATAGAAGACAAAAATGTGTTATAAAAGCGAACTTCATTATGAAGTGAATCTTTAAGAATGTTTAAAAAGTTTTAAAAAGGGTAAATTAAATTTAGATCTCTGAAGTTGAGCATTAAGTTTATGAAGGTTTGTAAATTAATGTAAAAATATTTCTACTTAATCCTTAAGGTGCTTAAAATTTTGTGTTATGTATTGTCATTCATTCGAGTGTCAAATAAGTATAAATTGATTAATTAATCATATGTCCCTCTCATTCTCTCTATTTTTCATATTTATAAGTGTCTTTCTCTTAACATGCTTAAAATTAACGGACAACTACTTAGTGACTGCTAGAAGCAAAAAATACTGAAGCTGATTTCAGAGAAGAAAGATTCTTACAGTTACGATTTTATTTATAAAAGAAATTTTAATCTTTTTGTTGTACCGAAAGTTTGTTAGCGAAATCCATCAATTAAACACCTAGAGTACTTAAGTAGTTAAGCTATTTGACACGATGCATATTAGGATATTCTATATTTCATAATTAAACGCTACATATCACAAAACTTATGAAAATAATTTTAATACGATCATTATTAAACACATAAGTTTCCCTTTAGGATTAGAGTAAAAATTCTAACCCTTCACAAACAAAAAATAATTTTTAAATTCGTACTAATCCTCAATGAAATTGGGATCAAATTTTAGGAATTTGAATGAAATTTACCCTTTTGAAAAAAAAGGACTAGCTTGCAAGACATCTTAAATTATTAAAACTGTAATTAATTTACATTTTATTATTGATTGCTTAAAAAGAAAGGGACATTTTGGAGGATAAATGTGTAATAAAATAATTTCAAAACTAAAGAAAGCAAAAATAAATTTATATAGTGATAAGTCTTAAGAGGATCATTATCCTTCTTCTGACTTGGAGATGAACAATTTTAAGCACCATTAACAAATTTTTAAATGAAATTTGCATATCTTAATCATTAGTATTAAATTTATTATTCTTTTGATTAAGTAAACAAATTTCCTCACACGAAGCTTCCTATCTTTATTTGTTGTTACATAAACTCAGAGAATTTCATATTTACATGATAATTTTATAAAACTGTAGTAACACCAGTGATGATATATGGCGTTGAATGCTGGCCTGCAAAGAGAAAATATACAAATAAAATAAATATTACAGAAATAAGGATGTTAAGGTGGATGTGTAGATATACATGAAAGGATAGAATGAGAAATGAGTATATCTGAAAAAAAGTTGGTGTTGCACCAATTGAGGATAAACTTAGAGAAAGTCGGCTTAGATGGTTTGGACATCTAAATCGTAGGCCGATTGAAGCTCCAGTTAGAAAAATTGAGTTATTGAATTTTGCCCATGTACGAAGAGTAAGAGAGAGACCAAAGAATAAATGACAAGAAACTATAAGGAGTGATCTTAGTTACTTAAATTTAGATAAAAATTTGATAACTGATAGAGCGCAATGGAAACAAATGATTCGTGTAGCTGACCCCACTTAGTGGGATTAAGGCTTGGTTGTTGTTGTTGTTGTTGTTGTTGTTGTTGTAGTTTAAGGTTACAATGCATTTACGCACTCCGAACTAAGAATGACGGTCCGAATAAGTGAAAAAAAAATAACAATTAAAGTAAGAAGAATAAATTAGTCCTCAGAATTTTTAGAACTTAAGGTAATAATTTAATCTATTGAACGTAAACTGAATAACGTACTCATCTAATAAACAAAATTATTATTCAAAATCTTAAAATTACTGCAGATTGTTTCGGGTAGCTATGTAGCATTACTCGGGAGCTAAATATAAGTTTTTCATAATAAAAAGAAAAAAAAGAATAAAAGAAATTAATTTTGCTAAAATTAAAGAAGATTTATAGAAATAACTATATCAAAGGACACCATCGAATGCTAGTCCAGTTGAGCTATCTTAAATTCAAAATCGATATAAACTCGAATCAATCTATAAATTAATGAGCTGAGCTTGTGTAGTTGTGTCTGGCTGGTCTTAAACTCGAGTAATTCTCAACTCGCCCCCCCCCTCTTTACACAGATTGCTTCATTAATAATGATGTCAATGATTTGCTCTAAAAATTAAAATTTACCAATATCAAAATAATTAAATAAAATTTATGACTATAAAAAACAAATCATGAATTCATGACTATTTTAATTGCACTTGACCACCCTCATTACAAAAAACTTAGAAAGTTATTTTTTAATCTATTTCTTATCAATTATTAATCTTGACACCTGTTCTTCACAAATTTATAAAAAGTTCATTGAATGCTGTCACAATAAAAATTTTGAATTTTTTTAATTTCCTTTAATTGAGGACTAAACTGTTGATCTCATGTAAAAGAGATAGAAGACGATAAAAAATATTAAGTTCAAATATCGAAGAGTTCTATCATTATTTTTCTCGATTACAAAGAGGTGTCGTATAAAACGGCATTGAGAGAGTTGACCTTGGCAAGAGTGTGACGCCTTGATTAGTCGTTCCGCTTTATGGTGTTTAGAGAATTTAGGCTGTTTGTATCACTGGGTGCGGCCTATGAGGTAATGATTAGAACTTCTTCCTTCATGACTTTCTTCTTTACTCGATCTAATCTCTTCTGTGGGATATCGTTGTCTTCTAGGGATATATAAGTGATATTTGATAAACTTTAGGTATTTCAATGAAAAATTGTCACGAATTATGCACTTTTGAGCCGAGTTTGATTTGCTAACCTTTTGCTGATAATAAATGTTGAGCTTTTCTTAATATAATTAGCTTATATTTGTGGAATAGCGGGTCTAACTTTAGCTAGCCTACAACATTGTACTGCGATTCCTATTGCAAAGGGGCGGGAATACCCAAATTTGTTGGTGTGGTGGTGGTCAATTTAATGTGAATTGGACATCTATCTCTTTTCTGGGATATAAGAAAGATTCGACTTGATAATGTACATGCTGGTAAGAAAGCAATGATATTGCTGGCTGCTAGTGACTATTGTCATCAAAGTGAATCTCGTGCTTACGTTACACCATAAATTCTCCGGGCTATCTTATAGTTGAGGCGTAATAAGTTTTTTGTCAATGGTTAGAATGCCTTATAGTGGGGCATAAGATAACCTTGTTAGTTATGACTCGGAGATTCACTCGTATTAAAATATTATTTTAAAGTCAAGATGTGAGGTATATTTTTTGATAATTTTGAGGTCCTTTATGAAGTGAGCTTAGAACCCGCCCTCATAGGAAATTTAAGGACTACGATGGGTTTTGCTCTATGTGTTATTTTATAGAAATTTTATGACTGTTGTTTGATCGAGATTTGACTGCTAATTATTTGCCTTTGGAGCCGAAATATTATTGGACTTTTGTACTAATGTAAATAGAAGATTAAAAAGGTATTTTATTTTAAAAAATAATACCAATTTATTTTATGCCCTTTTTTTTAATTTTCCCATTTTATGGCTAATTTCGAAGAGCTATTTCCTTAAAAAAACAAATCATCAATCATTGAAGGACACCAACTCCCCGCGATAAAAATAATAAATTCGGCAATAAAAATAATAAATTTGATATTAAGTACACACAACGTCATAATTAAGTTTTTATGATATTAACATAATATTTAATTTATTTATGCATTTAATATTGAAATTTATATATTCGCATACTCTAAACTTTTAAAATAAATTATTATAAATTTGGTACTTAACAATAATAATACCTCATGGTGCCCTGTGAGAAGAAGATTGACATTGCCCTAATTTTCAAAAAGGTAAAAAAAAAATATAAATTTTTTAAAAATAAAAATTTAAAAACATTGCCCAAAAGCTCTAAATTTTCAAAAAAATAAAATAATAACAATAACTTATTTGAGATATTTTCGATAACAAATCACAATCTTACTTTTGGCAAGTCAAAAGTCCAAAATTGACATGACATATTTTCGATAAAAATTATGCGCTAAGACATCTTCTACAAAATGTACTTATTCAATAATTTTTTTATTAGATCTTCTATTAAATATTTTTTTAATAATACTATAAAACTTGGCACTTCGTGAATCAGAAATTAGTAACCCTACCGTCAACTCTAGATCTCAAAGGTAAGAAAAAGAGCAGTTATTTTTAATTTATTCTAGTGACTTTTCAGATGTCTTAACTATTACTATAAATATAACGTGAACGTTGACTTAATTATAACTTTCAAATGATTTTAAAATTTCTTGAATTAGAATTAGTTACATGCATAATTTTGCAATGAAAAATTCATAGTTCATTTTCTTCAATTAGTTATTTAGGATCTAAAATTAGTATTATTTTCATTCCAAGTACCAAAATATAATTATATATCTAAAACTTATTTTATTTGAGTTTGGTTTATAAGATATATTGAAGAACAGACCCCTCGTGAGTTTTTCTCTCTTCTTAAGATGAAGCAAAAAAATTTTCAATTAATGTTAATTTCAAAGTTAATATATAATATACTTATGAGACAAACATTGATAGCGTTTTCCCCTCTTACTCTCTTTGATGACTTGTGCCGAAGGCAAGACTATAGGAGCAAAGAAATCGATGACGAGGTTATCATCAACCATAGTGATGAAGAGGAAAGTGGTGACAATGAGGTCAACAAAGGCTACTGTTAATAGAGAAGAAGGTGCTGGGGAGAGCGCAATGCATAGGCTCGAGGTAGCCAAGTTATGGGCTCACAGCCAGTGCCTGGCCCGATAAGTAATGTGTGGCTATCAAAAGACCAGTAAGACAACTCGTGAGTGCATCTAAGTGCTATAATAATAAGAGATCAGGTAACGACTTTTCTATCAGTAATTACTTTTAGGCGAGTTAGTAAGCGCCGAGATTCTTAAAGGGAATGACTAAAAATGTCATTTTATTTATATTTGATGGTAATTTTGATGAAAAAACCAAACTAAAAGAACTTAATTCACCTATCTTAGGAAATTAAAAGAGTTTTTAAACTCATGGATCTGTATGCTATTTTGCTATAAACTTAGGGATCTATGTGTAATTTACATGATTATTTAATATACAATATTATTATTTTTTTCTGAAAAAAGCTCAGCCTTATCACATGCAGGTCTCTGTTGTAGGTATTTATATTATTATTTCTTAGACGTAGACCTACGATGGAAGCAGCAGGCTTATAAATATAATATAATATTTTTTTTGATATTATATAAAGTATATATAATATTAACGTATGAGCTGTGCCATCTTTTATTATATTACATTCAAAAATACTATATTCAGAATTATTAAGGGTTTCAGCAGGCAATTTGAATTTTGATTTCATTTTAATTTAAATTTTTTTGACATTTCTATATTCTCCTATTCAGAATCTTGAATTCATTTTAGGCCTGGTGAATATACTTTTTGTTATATATAATATCGTAACGTAAAACACTATAATCTGTTTGGCGCGAGGAACAAAATAAGAACTAAAATGGTACTAATTTTAAATAATAATAATAATAATAATAAATAATTTTTTAATCATTCTACATAAATTTTAATAAAAAATATTATTTTATCTAACATACTTAATAATTTTCAATAAAAATATCTATTTTATTTCACATCCTAGTTCAAAATAGTCGATTCTAATTTTTTTGATCTAGAATGTGAAATAAAACAGATAATTTTATTGAAAATTATTGAGTATGTGAAGTCAAATAATATTATCTTATATTAAAATTTATGTAAAATGATAAAAAAATTATTTATTATTATTATTGCTATTTTTTAAATTAGTACTATTTTAGTCCTCGCGCCAAACACTTCTTGAGATTCTTCCTAATTTGATACCAACAGATATGACGATGTGTAGCCTTTAGCAATACCGATATTACCTCCCACAGAAGTCCTACAAACTTATCGCTGATGATGCACATATTTTCTCTTGTTTAAATCGGCTCATTCGAATATCGCATTTTGGGTAGAAATCATGCTTTAGAGTCGATATTCTTGTACTTTGTCGTAGCAAATGCTTGAGAGAATATTATATCGTCAGCATCTTATAATTTGCACAAAAGTTGTATAATTGATTAGCTAAATTCCATTTTATTGGTATTTTTAATTAAAGGCATTTACTTGCATGTCATTATTAAAAATAGTATATATATATGTACATATATAAACATATATATCAGTTTTTAAATTTAGTATTTACTTATAATTTTTTTATATTATTCTCACACATATATATATATTTCATCTTTTATATTTACGATGAGTTACGCAATCTCTTTATCATGTTATACCAAGTGAATGTAAATATATTTTTATTGATCTCATCATAAAAAAAAAACTTGATCATTACTCAAAAGAAAAGTGCACATGTGACTTCGATACATAAGCTCAAAGCATATTAATTTATGAACAGATGTATACATTATCAAACTGGATGCCCCACTCAATGTAATTTATTTTCTCATCATATATGCTTTTGAGTAGATCCACAAAAGCTAATGTATATTTCTCCAAGAATAATTACAGTGAAAAGTAAAGTTATTTCAATAGAGCTATTAAAGGAAAATTTTTTTTTGACTAAACTTCATCACGTATAAATAAAATTTAAGTCCCAGATCTTTTATTTATTATGTTTGAAAAAAAGATTTCTTTAAATTTTAATAATAATAATAAGAATAGTATTTTTGTTTTTCCTCCAATTTTCTATTTAAAACTTTGAGATTTATCATAAACACCATTGAGATATTTATATACGAAAAATTTGAATATTAACTTATATCTTCAATCTGTGATTAACCAATTAGTCCACATACTTCTGCAATTATCATATATATATATTTAAAATTCCTGGAGTTAGTTGAAGGATATGTTAGTAATTTTAAAATTTTGAATTTTTTAATTTTATTCTAATTAACATTTAAGGTAACTGAAAAATGTTGTAATTTGCAAATACTTAAAAATAAAATTAAGAAATAGAGAACAATTTATTAATTAATTATCTTAAAAGGTAAATTACATTGAGGTTCTTGAGTTTTGGGAATAATAATCGAGTTCTTCTTAAATTTTTTAATAATTAATATCTTATAAAATTTTTAATTTATCCATCTCTCTCTCACACACACACACTCTCTCTCTCCAGCACGCGGGAGAGATCAGTTGATGGGGGCAGGTCTCCAGCAGTTGAAAGAGGGCCAAGGGACAACCTGGTAACGGAGAGGGTTGAGGGGCCGCATCACCTTTTCTCTCTCTCTCTCTCTCTTTCTCTCTCTCACACACACACACATTGTAGGCGAGGAAAAGCCCGTCGGTGGCAGGAGGCTAGGTGACTACCCGTCAACTGAGAGGGTGGAGAAGTGCAAGGTAGCCTTTCGCCTCATACATGAGAAATGAATGGCCGAGCGATCTCCCAACCCCTCCAAAGGCAGGATTGCCACCTGCCCCCTCCTCTAGCCCCACTGATTGCTCCTAATAGACATCTCACTATATATATATAGAGAGAGAGGGGTAAAATAGTAATTTTAAAAATTATAATTAATAAAGATTTAAAAAAGCCTAATTTATAAATATATTAAAAAGTAGGGATCAAGATATTAAAAATTTAGAATTATGAACTTATATGATATTATATTTTAAATTAAGAGACCTGGATATAATTTACCCAATCTTAAATTATAAAGAACTATAAATCTTTTTCCCAATTTTCATTCGCAAGTTAGGGTTTCAAATTTTTTTTTGATGATGAATTTCAAATTTTTTGGAGGGAAACGACGAGAAGCAAAATCCCACTGCCTCTTTGCTTTGTTCAACTCCCGCATCGTCGAGCTCCAGGAGCTCGCTCTCGCACGCTGCAGTAATCCCCGTTCCTCCTTTCCCCCGTCAATCCATTTTCTGTTCTTGATTTCCAATATCCCGTTAACTAATCAGACGAGATCCGAACACTCCTCAGCGTGCCCTTCTGCAAGAACGCTATCGGTCATGGAGTCTCAGGTCCAAGCGATCAAGGATCGGTTGCAGGAAGAAAGAGGTGCAGTAGTACCCAAGGCCAAGGTTTCGATCCACCTTGCCTCTTGTTCAACTTCACTTTTTCGGTTTGAAAGTCGAGTCTATCCTGCTTGTTTTGGCTGCAGAAACACATACAGCCATCCTTGCACCGGAAGAAGAAACTGCAGCACATGCTCGCACAAGGATGCCCGAAATCATGTGATTGTCCGATTTTAGCGAGGTTTCTACGTTACTGTTGACCAATTTGATCAGTCGATTTGCTGGATTGAACTATTGATTCTGATTTTTGTTTTTCCCAGTTGTAATCAGAACTCTGTCACACAATGGTGATTTGGATGAACAATCTACATGCCTCGAGGAGCCGGTTCTGCTGCCCAAGGTAATAAAAGGTGTCCCATTTCTACCTATCTTACTGTTTCAAAAAAATCATCTACTCTCTAAAGGGGCCGTTTGGATCGGAGGTAGGATAGGCTAACTCGGAGTAGCTTACCCTCATTAATAACTTACCCGGCTTAGGTAAGAAATTTAATACGATTTTGTGTTTGGATGATAATCTGAGTTAACTTGGGATAATCATATATTTTGTTTAGCAAATAGATGATTTAACTTAGAATAGTAAATAAAAGAAAAGATGAATAATTTGTATTTATGCACAATATAGTCAAACTTTTAAACAGTTCAATTAATTATGTTGTATATATGGGTAAATTCTTTTTTAGTTTTTCGAACTTTACGCAAATACTGAATAAAGATGAACTTGCATGCAAAAATGCCTTTAAAATTTCGCATCACTGCTCAATTATTTCCTTCTTTTTCCGTCTGCTGCCATTCTTCCCTCCCTTCGAGAAAGAGCCGTCCAGATCTAAATCCAATCTAATGGCGTCGTCGAAGCTCTGCGGCGGCTCCGATCACTCGGATCTCCGGGGAGCTCCGCCCTAGCTAACTGTTTCCTCTCGCTCTCCAGATCGAGATCTTGCGGATCCCAAAACTCGGAGCTTGGGGATCTCAGATCGGAAGACGGTTTAGCTGCCCCCTGCGAAGGCGCGCGCGAGTCGAAGGCATCTCTACCATTACCCCAACATCGTGCATGGGGCAACTAAACCACGGGATAGACGGGTTAAGAGAATTCCGCTGGATTTGTTAACCCAAATTTAAGAAAACATATTTTTGAGCGTTTGGTGGGTTAACTTGTTAACTTCCAGCTAACCCACCTATAACAAATGGCCCCTAAGGGGCAGTTCGGTTTGGGGGAGTTTACCCCAGCTGGGTTTGGGAATTTATTCCTGATATCAGTTTGGTTGCTAACTGAGTTTAACCCAATATCTCATTTGGCAATTTAATTGTCTACAACAACAACAACAACAACCAAGCCTTAATCCCACTAGGTGGGGTCGGCTACATGAATCCTTTGTTTTCATTGCGCTCTATCAGTTACCAAATTCTTATCTAAGTTTAAGTAACTAAGATCACTGGCAATTTAATTGTCTAATGTAAAAAAATAAAATCAACCGAAACAAAAACATAAAAGTTGTCAAATATTTTCACATGAACAATGAACCAGTTTGAATAACATAGAAGTGAATTCAAGATGGGATTATGTGAGAGCCAAATAAATTATTTCACAGTGCACATAAAAAGGTAAATCACTCAAATGCAAATAACCATGAATTATCCCCCTTAGTTCAAATTCAAATGTAAGACCAGATAGCACAACATAAACCAGCAAATACCAACTCTCAAAGCTTTATCACTTGGCTGTTAAGCAAAGTGCTAAAGCCAGCATACTTAATTAATATTAATTTCTACTCGATTAAGTGCATAGTATAATTAATATGTTGACAAGCAAACACAATAATGGTACATTCTTTCAGATAGAAAATTGAAAAAAGCTGCAAATCTTTGTTTAGCTCAACATTCTCCAGGTGATCATCATATCATTGATTCATTGATCCCTATTGATGTAGAATAAATTGCTAAAAATTATTTGAAAAAATTCGAACAAAAGAAAGAAAATTGCGCAATTAAATGCGAAAAAATTTAATTTAATGGCGATATCTCTTAATGCGGAAAGAGTTAAAGGGTGCATAGCACCTTTTCGAAAACCTCTATTTTTTGACAATTAATTATGTCCAACTCAAATGTTATATGCTATATGTCTTTTTTTTATAGTCTTTTTTTCTTTCAGTTTCATTAACTAAAATTTAGTTGCTGTCCTCCTATTCTTTGACTTGTACTTATCCAACATAAGGCTATTGTTTATAATCTCACCATCAATATATTATAGGAAATTGACTTGTAAATTGTGATATCATGTTTTATACTGATTTATTCTCTTTCTATCATTTTTCATTCATTTAGCTCTCATTTATTAGAGCATGTGAGATGCATACTTTTGAAGAGAAATACCTTTGAATTGGTACACATTGAGTAGATCTTTAAAAAGTTGGTTATAGGTTCTCAAAAAAGTAGCTTTTTTTAGATAAAGTACATGGAGTTCTTGTTATCTCAAGCAGATGTTTACAAATCATGTTGATGTAGAGTATCCCCAATACTGATTTTGATATCGACATCAAACCTGACTTCGAGAGGACTTTCATTTGATTTCTTTATTTGAAACTTTATTTATTATTATCAAACTCTATTTTATTTTTAGCCATTATGATGTATTATTGTGAGAGTGTGTGTGTAGTTTTTTGTATTTTAGAGTAAATGTATTTTGAGTCATTTCTGAGTTAAGCGTTGTTTGATGGGTTAAGTTGACCCATACTTGTCTTAGGTGATGGTGGGCCTCTCCACTCCTTTTTAATTTATAGATTAGTCTTATACTTTTTATTTTATGCAATAGTCCTCACTTTGCCATATTTTGTAGATTAGTTCTACCACCCTTCTTTTTAAATAGATATGAATTGAAGCAAACGGGGAATTGCTTAACACTTTGGAATCTCTCCCCTTGAAGTAACCATCAGCCACCTTGGCTGTTGCTACTGCCATCGCCGCCTCCTCCGTAGCATAGTTCGCTACCGCTGCTGTCGCCTACCTATCTAGCGGAGGGGCCTCTGTTTGAACGGATTTCATACGAGAGTATCATAATTACTTCTACAGATTTGGCGTCAGTTTGAGTGTCGGATCGTGCGTG
Source organism: Apostasia shenzhenica (assembly GCA_002786265.1). Classification (NCBI taxonomy): domain Eukaryota; kingdom Viridiplantae; phylum Streptophyta; class Magnoliopsida; order Asparagales; family Orchidaceae; genus Apostasia; species Apostasia shenzhenica. The sequence goes on along the minus strand of KZ451947.1, from coordinate 284,414 downwards.
AGGTTTGAGTTCTCTTATACCTCTAACATATTATTTGCTATTTATATATTTTCACATTTATTATTTCTATGTGTTACTCCATATTACTTCTTATCTCTAGTATAATGTATTCAATTCATTCGGTTTAGCTTGCTCGTGACGTAAAATTATTTTTCTTATTTTCTTTTAGTTTCTATATTTCTGGATGTTAACACTTAATAGGCATAATTATGTTCACGAATTAACTTGTTAATATCCGATAAAATCTCATGGCTTAACTCCGCTTTGATCTAACACATAATTAAAAAAATATTTTTCTTGTAATCTAAAAGCGTGAAAATCACGTTCTGCATTTCGTTTTACATCACATGTTCTATCGGTAATAAGTATGCACCTTATTTATTCGGAACGTGGATTCTATCTACACTGATATTCCAAGAAATCATAGCATTCAATTGTAGTAAACAGTAGGGTTATGAGTCTTTAAACATTTTTTTTTTAGGGTTTTTGTAATATGGTTACTCACTGCAACGTTTTAGTTTATTTTATTGATAAATTGGTTGGATTGTTTAACAGAAGTTATCGTTCCATATTAAAAACCCAGCATGTCGTTAAGTAACAAACCAAAAAGAGAACCTATATATTTTTGTTGCTCTGGTGTCATTCTGCTTTTATAGAGACTTCTTTTATGAAGAAACTAATTTTGTGGGAAACCTACTCCTTATTTCACTCAAAATTTTTGAACAGCAAACAAAAGGCAGTAAAATTGAATTTTTGTATTCATCTTCGTACTTTTAAAAACTTTTCTTTTAAGGAAGCAAGTAAATCTTGTGGGAAGCCAATTCTTTTCTTTCATGCATTCATTGAAAAAATTGTTCTAGAAATATGTTTGTAAAATATTTCATGCTTAATAACCTTTTTCCTGTCTTTACTAATCTTTTTTGTGTTTGTATGGTGGGCTTTGAAAACAGTTAATATGCTTGAAGGAGAGAGACTGGAAAGTGTTTATAGAACTTCACCTCAGGTAAAAAATAAAATGACTTCATATCCATATATAAATATAGCACTTAGCCTGTTTGTTTAATCAGATTAAAATTAACTTATTAATTTTAATCAGAAATATCATATGATAGATAAAATTTAATTTTAAAAATTAACTATATTTCAAATTATGCACATAATTCAAAAAAATAACTTTATTTCATATCTTACGCACGTACAAAAATAATAATTAACTTATATTATATCCCTCACACATCCTAACATAATAATTAAATTTGTTTCACATCATTTACAATTTTCAATAAAAAATATCTTTAGTTAACGGTGTTCTTCTAATTCATAAACTTGATTTAGGAGAATGTTGATAGATCTTTTAAATGGGCTTTTACTGACATGTGATCCAAAAAAAGTTGCATACCCTTCTGGGGATGTAACAATGAACCGAGCTGTATGAACTGGCCCATGCTCTTCTTGATAAAATGAACAAAAAATTTAGAAGTTCATGTGAATTAAGTCATTATCTCTATTCAATCTTCTCACTTATTGTCTTCGGCTTTCATCGTAAGCGTGTTTTTACTGTGTCGGTCTAGTTGAGTTGCACGCAAAATGCATCGAGTCTAGGCAACAACGATATTCAATCTGTCGTTAACCATGCTTATAAAATCTATCCCTCATACGGCTATAGTAGAATTTTCTGTTTGGTAATAAGAAAAAAAAGAAGATTTGGTTGGAATTTTTAGTGATTTTTGAAAAATGTGTATGGTGTGAAATAAAATAAGTTAGTTATATTAAAAATTATGTATGATATGAAATAAAGTTGATTGATTTATTGAGAATTGTGTTGGATGTGAAATAAAGTGATTGTTTAATATTGGAATTTATGTGAGATGAGATATAAAATAATTTTTTAAGTTTTTTTAAAATAAATTTAAGATTTTGGCTATTGGTAATTTTAGCCATGATTTTTAGTCCATTGCCAAACAGGGCCTAAGTGTGGAATCTGTTAGGGAAGGTAATGTTTGAAGGCATGTTGTGAGGACGTGCAACGAGAATAGATAGATGCGTGGAATATCTGCCAAGATCAAGTATTGTGTTTTACTGTAGACAGTTTATCTGAGCTTTTTGGTTTTCTGAACTCTTTTCTTGTCTTACAGGAAATTGGATTGGGAGATCATGAATTGAGTTTAGAGTGTTATTTGAGAGAGCTGCCTGTCTGAGTTTTCCTGCAAACGTAATGAAGGCATTCAAGTTACATGTTTGGGTTTTTCGTGGAAAGAAAATGAAGGTATAAAACCCTCAAATTTTCTCGTGGCAATGTTAAGGAAATATCGATTCTTGAATATTATTTTTTTTTTACCCTTAGACATCGTAATTTTTTCCATCCTATTTGAAAATTGTGATGAAAATGTAGTTCGAACTTGAAATTCTTTGGTACCTAAGCAGGCTGCTCTATTGGATTACCTGAAGAACACATTAGTTCTTGAAACATCAGAATTGGTGCTTTATTAGGTCCAAAGTTAGTTGCGGCACTCACTAATTGGTGTGGATAGTCTTTGTTGAATCCTATTGATTTTGATGATACCAATTATTTTAGTATTATTGTATTAAATTTTATCTCAAATATGCTTACAGGTTAATTTTTTCATCAAAGACTTTTAAATTTAAGTCCAAGAGATCAAGAGCTATTGTTTTGTTATTTTATTTCTCTAGGTCATTGATGTAAGCATGTACATATTTGTTAAGATTTTTACTCGTACTTTTTCGTTTGGTTTTCTAGCTAAGAAAACCTTATTTCTTTTAATATTTATTTTGTTTGGTTGCTAAGCTAAAACCTCAATAACTTATTTATTTTAAGTAATTTAAATTTAGAATGTAGCTGACTCAATTAATTGCTTGTAATTGAATGAGAGTTTGAAGCTTAATTTAAAATTCACTACTTATTATATGCTAGGTTAGATGATGGTTTAGTTTAACTCAAATTAATGCCTGTGATAGAAAACCTAAGTGGCTATTTGAAATTTTGCATCATCTCTTTTATTTTGTGGCAGCCCATAATCCATTAAATAATACTTGTATATTATCTAAAATACTTCATGGGTTATATGAATCTAAATTGGAGTGCTTTCATTCTATTTCTTTGTATTTTAGTGCCTTGTTTACTTCATAAATTATTGGCTTGTGAACTGACTGTTTTGACTTTGAATTTATTTATATAACTTGACTTTATATTTGTGATGGCTATCATATTAAAAAATCAAGGTATGCTATTTTTTATTTTTTTTTATTTTACTCAACTTGATATTATCTTCTTATGATGGCTGGTATGACCTGCATTCAATAAAAAATTAAGAGAAGTTGTCTCTCTTTCTCTCCAATGGATATAATCTGAACTTGTTTTTCTTTGTGTGCTTTAGCTCTTTATTTTTTTGCAGCAAACTTACCTTCTCCTCTCTAACTCTCATTCGTTTTTCACTTTCCCAATGTCATACTAGCAAAGCTTTTGAAGGAGATCTTAAGAAAGGAGATTGTGTTGCTTTTCAAGTGAAAAGAAGTTCATTTTCTCTTTTGTTCTTTTTTCCCCAGCTTCTGAAATTACTCTATTTTGCTATTTTTTGATACGTCTTGCTGCAAACCTTGAGTTTTCTGCTTCTACTTGCTGCGATTTACTTAAAACTCTTAGTTATAATTTATTTTTGATTATTTTTGAAAGCTCAATTTCTAACTTTTTAAATCTATTTCTATTCATTGTTTTTTAATACGTGTCATTCTCGGATCTATTCGAGTGTTTTCTTGGCAACTTTCATGTGCATAAAGCTCTTCATTAAAGCACTTTGACAAACTCTTTTCATTTTCTTATTATTCTTCGTGTGTGGAGGTTGTAGTTGTGTAAATTTGCTCGACTTTAGTTCCTATAAAAAGCCGTAGAGTTTAGGAGATTTATTTGGCTTTAGTTCCCGTAAAAAGTCGGTGTGGATTAGTATGAATTTTCATTTGAGGAGAGTGAAGAGTGGACTAGGCGGGGAGTCGAACCACTATAAATCTCTATATGCTTCATTAGTATAATCATAGCAAAGTTAATATACTCAATTTAAATTTGATTTAAATTCTCCTCAAATTAATATTTTCATACAAATTGACATAAATACAAAACCTCATTTTTAATTATTTTTGTTGTTCATTTGCTGTGCTGATTGGTCTATCATTAAAATTGACCATCTGTGTTATATTCTTTGCTTTTATTATTTATTCATTGCTTTTCTGTTTTATTTTTGAAATTGACCATCTTTTCTATATTCTTAGTTTTATTGCTTATTTTCTCTGCAGTTATCTAATTTTTAAAATTATTTATCTTCCCCATTTTTGACTATTTTTATTATATTTACTTAGTAAATTAATTTTTATTATTCTCAATTCACCTCTGCTTTTGGAAAGTCTTTGGGCCAACAAGTGGTATCAGAGCAGGTCTCCTTAACCTTTTTGCTAAGTGTTATAGGACTAACTGCCGAGAGATGATTCATGACTTTTTCCACACATATTCTAGATTATGTTATTTGTGAGGGGCTTCCAACAAATTGTCTATCTCTCTTCAAAGGTCAACACAATAATTTTTGGAAGAAAGCGATAATAATTTACCTCTTAGATTTGTTTGTTTGTAAGATTAAATCTAACAAGGTTAAAATTAAACTTAAATAGAGATATTTTTTTATTAAAAATTGTGAATCATGTGAAAAAAATTAATTATTATGTTAGAATTTGTGAGTGATGTGATATAAAGTTAGTTATTATATTGGGATATGTGAGGGATATGATATAAGTTAGTTATTATTTTAATAATATATGTAGGATGTGAAATAAATATTAAATTTTATGTGTAATGTGATATGCCTGGTTAAAATTAAACTAGGTTAGTTTTTAACTTGAAAACAAACAGGGCTTAACGTCTGTTTGTTTTGAAGTTAAAAATTAACCTGATTTATTTTAACATATCACATCACACATAAAATTTAATAATTAAAATTAACTTTATTTCACATCTTATATACATTACTAAAATAATAACCAACATACATCATATCCCTCAAATGTCCCAACATAATAATTAACTTTATATCACATCTCTTACATATCCCAACATAATATTTAATTTTATTTCACATCATTCATAATTTTTAATAAAAAAATATCTTTATTTAAGTTTAATTTTAATCTTGTTAAATTTAACCTTATAAACAAACAGACTTAAGGCATAGACATAGAGCTATGGGAGGTGAGTAGAAAACTAGTTGTCATTCGAAAGAAGAAAGACAAGATAACGTCAAAAGAGTTTGGTGATTTAGACCCTGAAGAAAAAAGATTGACTTAATTTAATACCAAAGCACTCAATCATTTACAATGAGGCTTATCTCTTAGTGAGTTTAACCATATTTCCAATCTCAATATAGCATATGAGGCATAGTCTAAATTAGAGCTTATATATGAAGGAATAAATCAAGTTAAAGAATCAAAATAAATTTGTTGATTCATGATTATGAGTTGTTCGAAATGAATCTGGAAAAATCTATTAAAGAAATGTTTACTCGTTTTACTAATATTATTAATGATTTTATTTCTCTTAAAAAGATTTTTATTAATGATGAATTGTTAGAATTATTTTGAGATGTTTGCCTAGGAAATATGATGCCAAAGCAACGACTATTATTGAAGCTTGAGATCTCTCCACTCTAGAGTTTGATAAGTCTAAGAACATATGAACTAGAGATGAAAAGAAAGAAAAAAAAGAAGAAGAACATAGTACAAAGAAAAGAAGACTTTTGCCCTTAGAGCCATGTCTCTGCCTACTTTTGATTGTGATGAATGTTTTAGTGGAGATGATGAAGGAAAGGTAGATGATGAAATTGCCTCAGTCTCAATGCTACTTAATTCTCTTATGAAGAAAAAAAAAATTGCTATGAATGTAATAAGCCCGAGCACATCAAGCCAAATTGCCTCCTCAAATCCAAAATGATAAAGAATAAGAAAGCATTGGTTGCTATTTAGAGCGATTCAGATGATAAGTAGTGATGAAAAGAATGAAGTGACAAATTTCTTATGACCAAGGAAGATGAAGAGGATGATATAGTAAATTTGATAAACAACTCTTCTCTCTCTTCTGATAAATTAAAATCTTGCTTGCTTGAGCTTGTTGATGAATATGATAAGTTAAAGCATAAATATTTTTCTTTAAAAAAATTATATCTTATTTGTTAATCTTCATGCAATACATTAAAAATACAAATTAATAAATTTGCGTTGCATGAAAAAAATATTACTAAGTTGAATAATGATTTTAACATGCATGTTAGTAGATTGAATAATGAGAATAAGTTCCTTAAAACTAGATGTAACATGCTAGACTTTTATGTTAAAAATAGAACTATTTCTATTAATGACATAAAAAGTAAATCTCATATTAAAAATAATTATCATACAATATCTCGTGTTCACATGCATGTTATGCTTTATATTGTATGTCATTTTTACAATAAATATGGTCATGTTGCACATGCTTGTATGATTGAAAAATCTATGTTTTCATCAAAATGCACATCCCACGCATGAATTCCTAAAGGCGTATCACATATGAACTATACAATTGCAACCAACTTCTTATGACCCAAATGTATTTGAATACCTAAAACTAAAATATAAGATTTGTTTTGTAGGTATGTCTTTACATAGAGGCCGATGGAAGCATGTACTTGGATAGTAGGTGTTCACGACACATAATCGGAGAAAAATCAAAATTTGCCTTGCTAAAGCCAAGGAATGGAGGTGTTCTGAACTTTGACGATAATACTCAGAAACGCATAATTGGAATTGATAAAGTCAATAAAGATTCTTCTACTTCTATCAATAATCTTCTTTTAGTTGATAGACGCAATTATAATCTTCTTAGTACTTTTCAATTACATAATAATAGATATAAAATTTTCTTCAGTACCTTTTAATGCTTGATGAAATACGGTGATTGAGTTATGTTTGTTGGTTTTAGATTTACTAATGTTTATCAAGTAAATTTGAGCACTATTAAGGTAAAATGCTTAGCATCATATACTAGTAATTGATGATTATGACACAAAAGACTAGGTCATGCTAGCATGCATGTTATTCAGAAAATCTTTAAAATGAATCTTGTTAAAGGTCTTTCTCGTGTTGCATTTGAGAAAGATAAGTTATATAATGCATGTCAACTAAGAAAGTAAAGTAGAAATTTTTTTATATATGGACTTGTTTGGTCCTAATAGGACCCGTCTTGGTGATAAGAAAAATAGTCTTGTCCTTGTAAATGATTACTTTAAATTTTCATGAATATTATTTCTTGCTCACAAGTGATACATTTGATCATTTTAAATTTTTATACAAGCATATTATGAACGAAAGAGATTATTCATTCATAGTGATCATGGTGACGAATTTGAGAATGAATGGTTTGAATCCTATTGTGAAGAATGTGACATCTAACATAATTTCTCGGCCCCTCAAACACCTCAACAAAATGAGATTATAAAGAGGAAATACTGAACTCTTATTGAGATGGCAGAATTCATGTTTCAGGAGAGTGAACTTCCAAAGTATTTTTGACCTGAAACGGTAAACACGGCCTGTTATGTTGTAAACTGTGTTATCATTCGCTCAATACTAAAGAAGACCCCTTATGAATTATAGAAGGATAAAAAATCGAGCATCTGTCACCTTCGCGTATTTGGTTGTAATGCTTTGCGTTAAACAATGGTATGTATGATTTAGGTAAATTTGATTTAAAATCTGATGAAACTATTTTCTTAGAATATTCGTCAACTAACAAAACTTATGATGTGTATAACACGAAAATTATGTTGGTTGAAGAATCCATTCAAGTTAATTTTGTTGAGTTTAATGCCTACTCTCCAAAGAAAGATGATGATCTTGTTGAAAGTATAGGCCTTGAGGAGCTAAGTTTGGAAGGTGGAGGAATAAAAGCTAAAGAAAAACCTCATCATGATTGTGCTTACATACCTAGAAAGGAAGAAAGTGTTGACGAATTGAACTTCTCGAAAGAATAGAAATTCAAGGAAGCTCATCCACTAAAATTAATCATAGGTAATCCGTCACAAGGAGTTCGCACTAGAGTTTTCTTCCAAGATGAGGTAATGCACTTGGCTTTTATCTCTCAAATAGAGCCAAAAACTTTTAAATAAGCCAAAAATGATGAGTTTTGGATTCTCTCCATACAGGAAGAATTTGAACAATTCTCTAAGGATGATATTTGAGATTTCACTTCGTCCCAAGGATTACTCCATAATTGATATAAAATGAGTTTACCGAAAAAAGCTAAAAAAACTTGATTATGATGTTATTGTTCATAAAAGGCTCATTAGGTTGCCAAGGAATTTACTCGAATCGAAGGGATCGATTTTGAGGAAACCTTTGTACCGGTTGTTCGGTTGAAAGCTATTTGTCTTTTGCTTTCACTTACATGTTATAGAGATTTTTGATTATTTCAAATAGATGACAAAAGTGTATTTCTTAACGATTTTATTAACGAAGAGATTTATGTTGAGCAACCATTCAATTTTATCAATTCTCATTTTCCAGGTTATGTGTTTAAACTCAAAAAAGCTTTATACATCTAAAACAAGCTCCTCGTGTTTGGCACGAGAGATTAAGCAAATTTCTTATAGATAATGATTTTTCAAGGGCCAAGTTGATACAATGTTCTTTACAAGAAAATATGATGAAAATTTTATTGTAGTACTGTTAACACGTGGTTCTAGTGCTGCATCCTAGCCGTACACGTGACGCCAGGTCGATACTAACCTCTTATTTATTTATTATTGTTCTTGTAGGTTCCAAACCTCGGCCACAAGGATTCGGCCAAACATCGCCCACGATGAATCAGAATCATTCTCTGGCAACATCGATGACGATGTTCCCAAGTTGCGCCTGTCGCTATCAGCGTAACCCGACCGCGTCATTTCCAATACAGCATGCTTTTGTCAGTCACGCAAAATAAGAACCCGCATGCTCTAGCCATCACAGATCCCTAAAAGAAATGCTAAAATCAAGAAGTCAAGCTCTCGTTCGACTACTTCTAGCTCCTCCGGTGGCCGATAGTAGTGAGGCCATCAGTATGGGTTCAGCATTTGTTTCTCCATCATCTTCTGAAAAACCAGGACTAAGCTCCACGACTCACTGCCTATAAAATACCCTCGAGCAAAGCTTCGAGGGGGGAGAGAAAAAAAGGAGGCTTTTTTCCGGATTGGATTCGCAGGATTTTTCTTCTATCATCCTTGTATTAAGAGCTCAACAGAAGAAGACTCTCTCTCTCTCTCTCTCTCTCTCTCTCTTCTATTAGCTCGTTGTACTGGTCCTTGCAGCCACTACCTTCTTTTTTTTTAGTAAAATCGTTTCCCGCTGATCGTTTGATGGACGTAGGGAATTTATTCCCTGAACCACCTTAAATACCTGTGTGCTATTCTGGATGCAGATGATTCCCAATTAAGCCTTAGTCAACGGGCTTAGCTCACTGCGTGCCGTTATCTCTCGGGACTCTCTCTCTCTCTCTCTCTCTCTCTCTCTCTCCTTTTCTTGGGACCCCCTGCTTCCCACGTCAACATTTTCTGGTGCTTTCATTGAGATTTCGAGAAGATGGTGGCTAGGACACGCAGAACCAACTCCGCAGCCCACAGCACACATGCATGTGAACCTTCTATTAGGGCGCCAAGTGATGAAGCCTCCGCTTCAACATCCCGGTGTCACACCGGATCTACTTCTTCCTCCAGAGATACTTGCATTACAGAGTTCTAGGGGATGCTGGCGAACCTCATCGATCTGGTTACTGGCCTTACAACATAGCGGGCAATGATCCTCAGGCAGACTCAGCCAATTTGCGTTGCCATCCTGCCGCTTGCGGCGGCCCCCGGACCTCTCCCGCAGGTTGTGGCAGCTCCTGTTCCCCTCCCCCCGGTCGCGACACCTTCTGTTTAGTCTTCTGGCCCTTCTCAGCCGCCCAGACACCCTGTTCCTCCCCAGAATGTCCGCTCCCACAGCCTATCTTCTTTCCTCCAGTTTTCCCTCCTTTCGTCATTGGACTGAATCGCCTTTTTCTGGGTGCTCAAGCCCTCCAATATGGACCTGATACTTTCTTTAATGCTCCTTTCTCTGAAGCTATTCGGCAGGCGCCAGTTCCAGAGGACTTCAGGCCACCTCGACTTGAAACCTACAGGGGTACTACAGACCCCCGCGAGCACATTCAGGGATTTGAGGCCGCTGTCCGCTATCGTCAACCCGACGAAGCCACCAAGTGCCACCTTTTGGCCAACACCCTGAAAGGAGCGTCTTTCAGCTGGTTTGTCAAGCTACCCAGGGGCCACATTTGCTCTTATGAGCATCTGAAATAGGACCTGATCGCCCGTTTCATTGGTCGGACACGAATGGTCGTCTCCGACATGACACTCGCCAACATCAAGCAGGGCGAGAAGGAAAGTCTGTGAGATTACACCAATCGCTTCTTCGCCGCAGCAGCGAAAACAGAAGATGTGGATCCTGCCGTAGCCATGCACAATTATCGGAGGGGTCTTAAAAGAGGTGACTTGTCCAAGTCCCTGCAATTGGCAAAACCTCGGAGCTATCCGGAGCTGGTTGCCAGAGCCAGCCAGTTTGTACTGTTGGAGGATGCTGAGACTTTGACCCCTGATGTTTCCGGAGCCAAGAAGGAAAAGAAGAGGAAACATCTGGGCGACGAACCAGAGAGGCAAAAACCACGGCAGGGGTGAAAGGAGACCACGACAGACTCATGAGTAGAAGCACTTCTTTTCCTGGCCGCTTATTGAAGTATATGCGGCAGTCGTAAAGCAAGGCTGGGTTCGTCCTGCAGGACCCAAACCAACACCACCGGACAGAATGGACTCGGACAACTACTGCGAGTTCCACGGGAACTACGGGCACAGGCTCCACAAGTGCCAAGCGCTGAGGGCTCTGCTCAACAAGCTGGCAGATCAGGCAAACTAGAGGAGTTCATGATGACGGCCCCAACATTCAACATCGCACAAAAGGGCAAGGCCCCAACAAACGTGGGGGCTTTAGCTCGGGTCTGACCACCGCCAGACCCTAATCGGCCGATGCTCCTATCCCTCCGCAGCAAGGACAATCAACACCATCTTTAGCGTTGACTTGCTACTGCACGCCGCTAGATGATCGACGTAGGTGGCATCTCTCATCAGCCCTCTTCTTCTATGCCGCTCATTTTTTGTCATGAAGGCCTTTCCCGGCAGGACAACCCTCACAACGACCCGATAGTGGTCACTACCCGAGTCGTCGACTTTGACGTTCGGTGGGTACTCCTCGACTCAGGAAGCGCGACCGATATTCTATTTGAATCTGCCTTCCTCCAGATGGGCCTCAAAGAGATGAACCTTCTCCGTACAAAAACCACTTTGCTGGGTTTCTCTGGAGAGAGGGTTCAGCCGCTGGGATTCATCTCTCTGTCGGTCTCTTTCTGTGACGGCAACGGCCATGTCATAAGCATGGTGAACTTCGCGGTCATCAGAGCCAAGTCGGGCTACAACGTCATCCTCGGGAGGACACCTCTAAACTTTTTTGGAATGGTGATCTCTACGCCCCATCTCTGCACGAAGTTTCCTACCTCTAGCGGCGTTGTCATCATCAGAGGAGACCTCCAGCAGGCCACCCGATGTTTCCAGATCTCCGCGCAACTCATTATTGACCAGTTGGACCCGAGGGAATCTCAAGTCGTCTTGCCGCAAGAGGGGGTTATCAATGTACTAGTAGGGGGAGAAGGTTCTTTTAAAATTGTAAATATATCTTTTTCCATGAATGCAAATCAGCAAGCAGATGTCACTGCTTTGCTTTCTGAGTATATAGATGTCTTTGCTTGGTCCCCTGAAGATATCTCGGAAGTCGATAGGGCTACTTGCGAGCATCACTTGAATATATCCGCCGATGCCACTCCCATAAAACAGAAGAAAAGGGTCATGGCAGGAGAAAGGCAGAGTGCCGTCGAAGAAGAGGTTAATAAACTGTTGAAAGCAGGCTACATCAGGAAAGTCTGATACCCACAATGGCTTACCAACATTGTCATAGTAAAGAAAGCCAACGAAAAATGGAGGATGTGCATAGACTTCCAAATGCTCAATCTAGCCTGTCCCAAAGACACATATCCCCTTCCGTGCATTGATATGACGGTAGATCGCACCTCCGGATATAATGTAATGAGTTTCCTAGATGCCTTCTCAGGATACCACCAAAGAGAATGCAGAAAAAATGGCCTTCACCACTGACTCCGGCCCATACTGCTACGATGTCATGCTCTTTGGTCGCAAGAACGCCGGAGCTACTTATCAGCGCATGATTGACGCCGTGTTCAGAGGTTAAAGGGGGAAAAATCTTGAAGCATACGTTGACGACATCCTGGTCAAAAGTCGAAGCATGAAGGAGCATCTTGCAGACCTTAGAGAGACTTTTGACACTCTCCGAAAGTTCAATCTCAAGCTAAACCTCGCCAAATGTACTTTCGGCGCAGCTTCACGAAAATTCTTGGGCTACCTAATATCGGTCAGGGGGATAGAGGCTAATCCAGATAAAATCACGGCGGTCCTCAACATGCCTTCTCCCCGATCACTGAAGGAGATTCAAATGCTCAAAGGGCGAGTCAAAAGTCTGGGAAGATTCATCTCCAAGGCCGGCAATAGATGTTTGCCATTCTTTCGGTGTCTCCGTAATGGCAAAAAGGGTCAATGGACCGATACATGTGAAATTGCCTTCACGGAGCTAAAGAAATACCTTACCACTGCGCCAATGCTTGTGGCGCCAAAAACAGGAGAGGTTTTATCTCTTTACCTAGAGGTATCGGATGCAGCGGTCTCAGCTGTCCTCGTGAACAATGATAAGGGGATCCCTCGCCCTATATTCTACATCGGCCATATACTTCTCGACACAGAGACTCGATACCCCACACTAGAGAAGCTTGCTCTCGCTCTGATAGCAGCAAGGAAGTTGCGTCCGTACTTCCAATCGCATACCATCCAGGTGGTCACTGACCAGCCTCTTCTAAAGATATTACACACCCCCGAAGTCTCAGAAAGGCTCCTCAAATGGTCCATCGAACTTGGCAAATTTGATATCAAATACACTCCGCGGGTGTCAATCAAAGCTCAAGTGCTGGCTGCCTTTGTTGCTGAACTTTCTACCTTAAAGTCACCACCCACAAAAAACATGGTCGTACCATGGTCACTCCATGTCGACGGCGCTTCTGGAATTCAACTCAAGTAGTTGGAATTCTACCAACCCCGTAAAGCATATATAAGTGTTCAGCGACTCTCAGTTGGTAGTCAATCAAGTCAACCATGTCTACGAGACAAAGGACGAGGTTTTGAAAAATATTTAGTGAAGGCCCAATCCTTGATCTCCCAGTTCGACGAATTCTCCTTGACACATGTTCCCTGGGAGGAGAACCAAGTGACAGACCATCTCGCAAAAGGGGGGCTCCCCGACTTCCATCAGCATCAAACATTCGAGAAACCCAACTACGATAGTGCAGAAATCCACAACACCCAGCAAACGCCTTGCTGGATGGATAGAGTCATCAACTATTTGAAGAATGATGTTCAACTCAGCAATCAACACGAAGTAAAAAGACTGAGGCTTAAATGCGCCAAATACATCCTCATTGGCGAGGAATTGTATAGAAGACCTTTGCCAGGCCGCTCACTAAATGCTTGAAGCCTGAGGAAGCTCAAGAAGTCATGGAGTCTGTCCACAAAGGGGAATGCGGAACTCACGCTCGAGGCCGAAGTCTGGTCATGCGAATCCTGTGCCAAGGATTCTTCTGGCCCAACATCCACAAGGACGCTCAAGCATTCGTTAAAAAATGTCCTCAATGCCAGTACTATGCTGATATGCAGAGGCAACCTGCTGGCTATCTCAAGCCCATCAACTCCTCTTGGCCCTTCGCTGTATGGGGGCTCGACTTTTTGGGGGCAATGCCTACCACCATCCAGAGCTACAAATGGCTGCTGGTCACTGTAGACCACTTCACAAAATGGATAGAAGCGAAACCTCTTGCTCAGCCCAATGCTCAGAATGTCGAGAATTTCCTATGGGCAAACATCATCTGCAGATATAAGATTCCCATGGTGATTATCACAGATAACGACACTCTATTCGCCAACCAGCTGATTGGCAACTTCTGTGGCAAGCATTAGATCAACCTCAAATATGCCTCCGTCTGGCATCCTCACACGAATGGACAAGCTTAAGCCGCCAATAAAAATATCCTGAATATCTTGAAGAAGTGCCTTGACAGTGCCAAAACCCGTTGGCTAGACAAACTGCCGGGTGCTCTCTGGGCTTATAACACTTCCCCGTCCGAAGTCACCCAGGAATCTCCTTTCTCCCTGGCCTTCGAGATGGACGCTGTCATACCTGTCGAGCTGGAGCATTACTTCCCCAGAGTGGACGCAACAACCAACTTCGATCCCGAAGATTTGCGAACCTGGATGGATGAGAATAATGATTCACGGTGGATTGATCTGGATCTCTTGGAACAGAAAAGACAGTTGGCCGCACTCAAACGTCCAGAGCACAAGCGCCGAATTGAACGATACTTTGATTGCAGGGTCAACCCCAGGGATTTCGCTAAAGGCGATCTAGTGCTCAAGCGACGACTTGTTGCTGGTAGCAACTTAGGGGTTCCCAAACTTGAACCCAATTGGGAGGGCCCATACATCGTACGCGACGTTGCGGGACCTAATGCTTACTATCTCATGACTTCCGAGGGTATTCAACTCCCCAGGACATGGAGCGGGGATGATCTGAAGAAGTTTTACGCCTGAATCTGGGAGTCCGTTCATTCCCATTCTTTACACATGGGATTCATTTGTACAAATTCTGGGATTCATTCGCACGAGTCCGTCAAAAATTCTTTTACATCAATATACATTCAGAAACTCACTTATTCACGGTTTTCTGAAGTCATACTGCTGGTTATTGGTGTTCTAAAATCTGAAATTTCAGCTATTTCTGACTCATGACCTTCACTGCAACGATTAACAGAGGTTCTTCTCTGGTGCAAGGTTCTTTGTTCAAACATTTCATGTCTTGGAGTTATTATGCGTGCTCCGTTGCCACCAATGATAATTCATACTGAGGTACTCATTTTCTAAAGGCACGACTAGCTTAT
The DNA here is from genome assembly GCA_002786265.1 of Apostasia shenzhenica. Lineage (NCBI taxonomy): Eukaryota > Viridiplantae > Streptophyta > Magnoliopsida > Asparagales > Orchidaceae > Apostasia > Apostasia shenzhenica. The sequence goes on along the minus strand of KZ451947.1, from coordinate 269,215 downwards.
CATCTATTACTCAAGAGTCGTGCGACAGGTATGGTTTTAACCTAAAAACTCTTAACCATCGAGCCTGAGATGACATCACCTCGTGCACGATGTTGCATTATGTTCATAGTTTATATACAGAGCTCACCAACCCTAGTTACGCCTAAGGCAGGCGAGGTCTCCTACAAACACCTGGAACTCTTCTGTAAGCCCACCTAGTTAGCGGAGGGCCAGAAGGCCTGCTCGTAACCTTAGGATAGTCCCTGTTATCTATTCATGATACAAGTCCCCCCTAAGCAGAGTGCCTTCGCCTCCCACTAGGATCTGTCGCTCTAATGGAGGTCAGCCTATGCCTCAAGTACAAACATTGTTCGCAATATTATTGAGTGGCATCTGCTCGAACGTGTGATGCGTCAGTTCAGTTACCAACAACATTTCCCTTTGGAGGTGGCAGATCCAAACTTTTGGAGGATTGATGTTTTAGGACGAGCATCGACATATTGGTTTGCTGAGCAGTTCTTATACAGACGTTTACGAAGAGGACGTTTGGACTTTATTCAGCAGCCTCAGATAGTGAGGACGATGCTAATGTATTGAGACTGTACATGGATTGGTATAGATCTTGAACACGTTTTTCACTTGCATTCGCTGAAGTGGAGGGGCCTATTTCATATTTTTCTTTAGAACCTATTGTTAAAGGATTTGTGAGCTCTGCAGTTTTTATTATATATTTGAATTTTATTATAGTAATTAATCTTACAATTTTTTTCTATGTTAGGATGAGATCACATGTGTAGCATATTTACTATTCGATGCTGAGAGATATACGGAGGGTAGCAGCACAAGCATATGGATGGATTCTCGGGATCAAGTATTATTGTTATGTGATCAATTTTGCTCACACCTTCACTTTTCTCTAGCGATGAGGCATACTCATGTTCCGACTGAGAGCTACACTCTGCAGGAGTAGAAGCTGTTCACTTTAGGAGGGCTTGTCAGGCATTCGCCTTTTGATCTTATGGTTCATACATCATATTACGACCCAGGCGATTCGAGTGCTTATTGCCATTATGATTTTTATTAGACAGTTTGAGGTTGATCCTTCGGCTCTGCCGATCGACCAAGGTCAGGGACAAGAAGACTCCGTCGATGATGATGATGATGGTGGTGCGCATGCACTCCAATGCGACGACGTCGAGCCTCGGATCCGTACACACCTGGGAGTGATATCATACTGCATAGGAGAGGAAGACAGAGATAATGTATATATTTTATATAATATTATATATTTTCAACCATATTGAAAATAAGCCTCTTCAAAAAATTTGTTGTGGTGCATCGTTGTATGTATTTGTTCTATTTCATTTATATTTTACATTTTTCATCAAATTCTATCGTATTTTTGAAATATGTCCAAATATAAGTATTAATGTTCAAGGTCAAAAGAGCAGGTGAATGTAACAAATACAAAAAAATAATTTAAAGATGGTGTAATGCATATTTACATTTTTTGTATACTGATTTTGCGTTTTGAGATTTTCAGCCTACTAAGAAACCATAGAATAAAAAAATTACAATTAAAGTTTAGAATGAAACACGTACTTATTTTATTTCTGAATTTAAAGGAAATATTTTCATGAAAAAATTCAATTTCAATATGAATACTTATTACATAAGAAATTATAAAAAAAAATAATTTTTATTTAATGACGGTGAGTTAACGGGATCAGAAAATACTCTCTTTATTTATTTTTTTAATGATGCCTAATTTATTAATTAGTTAATTAAAGAGTCCAAAATTTAAAAAATCATCAAACACACCTCAGGCAATTAATCCTAAGCATTTTCTAAGTTATCATAATTACAAATTTAACGTCAGAACGCACCTCTTAAAATTAATATAAAATCATATTTTGTCTGATATTATCTCATTTTCACAATATATATAGAAGTTGTCAACTCACAGTCACAAACAATCAGGGAATAATAACATGGGTGACAATTTTTTGTAAAAATTAAAACCGACATTTTATTGAATATAAAATTAACTTAAAGTTAACTTGCTTACAAAAATTAATTTAACACGATATAAGTATAAATATACATATTAACATATAACTAAGAAATTGTTATATTGAACTATACTATAATATTTTTTATATAAAAATGATATTAAAAATATACATAATATATAATATTACATTTTAATATATTTAATAAACGTAATTGATATTTTGATACCAAAATATGATTTATAATTAAACTCAATTTAACTCGAAATCAAAAGAAATTTGATAGACTCAAAATCAAAAAATTCAATTTCAAGTTGAGCATAGTTTGTACGAAATTGACTCGAAGCCACCTCTACATACAAGATAGTCAACTATTCATTTTTCAAAATTTTATTTTATAATATGCAAGATGCAAATACTAAGAACAGCATAAACAGGCCTTGTGAATGATATAAAGTAAAATTAAAGCATAATTACACCTAAATTCATGAGTTTAACGCTTAATAATGCACAAGTCTACATTTTTAAAATTTAACATCGGGGTCTTTGAGTTTTAATAAATTATGACATGGGTTTTTTTTTTTAATTTTTTTATTATTAAATTTTTTTAAAATTACCGTTTTAACTTCTGCCCCTCTCTCTCTCCTCCCGATACCCAGGTCCACTGGCAGCCAGGGTAAAACGATAATTTTAAAAAAATTTAATAATAAAAAAAACCCATGTGATAAATTTATTAAAACTCAGGGACCCCAATGTTATAATTTTAAAAATGTGAACCTGTGTGTTATTAAGCGTTAAATTGAACGACCTGAGTGTAATTATCCTAAAATTAATTATTATATTAGAATGTTTGAGAAATATGATATAAATTAATTATTATTTTAGTGTATATACAAGATGTGAAATAAAGTTAATTTTTTATTTTAATTTATATGTATGATGTAAAATATAATTAATTTTTAATATTAAATTTTATAGATAATGTGGCATGCCAACTTAAAATTAACTAAGGGGGCGTTTGGTTCAATGTTATCTTGATATTATGTTATGTTATTTAGAGAAGTCAATTGTTTAGTTTAATGATATCTAGATGTCATGACATTTAGATTACATAACATAATATTAAATAACAACGAACCAAACGCCCGCTAAGTTAATTTTAAATTAGACAAAACAAATAGGGCCTAAAAGTTTCTAAAAAAAGCTAAGCATGTGCGCATGATGTCCCAAGAAAGATATTTCATGTGGCAGAATACTAAAAGAAATGATGTTTTAGGAGACATACCATATCACCAGTTCAAGAAGGAGTTCCTTCTGCTCCTGAAGCAGATTCTGAAGCTTCCATGTTGTTGAACTGGCACTTGGGGCATGTGAACCTCCTCTGAAGCTCCTCTGCCAGAGAACTGTATGTTTTCTCCAGTTCACTAATCTGACTGTTGGAGGTTAAGGAAATAAATGGCTAGAAGAGATTGAGTCTCACATATAAAACTGAGACCTATCTTATTTACTTATTAATTGCCAAGTTCTTATTATTTATATTTTTACTTCATTCATCTTGTATTTCAACAAACATAGAGAATGTGTATTCTACTGAATAACATAAAAAATGGTCGAACAGTTATTCGAATCACTTTAGTGCGTGCGGATGTAAATACTGTAAAACAAGGATTTAATGTATGAATAAAATGTGGAAAAATGAATAAATCTTTGTTTCATCATGAAAACACAAAACTAAGATAGAGCAGTACAGAAAAGGATATCCTGAGAGGTCTTTCAGCTGATCCGATTTGAGAATGACAGACTCCATGACAGCAACTTTCTTTTTCAGACTAGCGAGCTGATCATGATGAACCTGTGATTGTGATGGCGCGATGATTTTGATGAGAATCTTTCATTTATGATGAAGTATTTTAGAAGTGTTTAGGTGGCCATAAAAGCGACATTTGAAAAACCGAATCAAATATATAGTCAATATGTTGATTGAAGCCATTAGTGCTTCCTAAATGATATTAGACGTATTTAAGAAAATGGTTTGAGTAGGTCTATCAAAACAGATGAATACACCTTGTATGAGTTCAGTTGACCCGATTTTCACTCCATTAATTTGGTTGGGTTGTCCCCTCAATATGAGAATTTCCTGAATTCAACTCCCTAATGTAAAAATTCTGTGCTAAAGAGGTCAAAGAAGCCAACAATTTTTGGAACTAGGAAAGGAGAAACAAGAAAGTAAAATCTGCACTGACATTTAAATTTTCTACAAATAATATCTCAATCTCTGCTTCAAATTTTTAAACAAATTGGCATAATTCATTAACTTTGTTCGGATCAAGCTGGCTAATCCTGTTTAAACCATTTTAGGTTTGAGGGATACGGAAATTTCATCTAAATTTCAACATAAGATGAATTTGATTGAATTGGAATCCATACAAACAAAAAGATTTAGTATTCTAACTCAGGTAAATACGTTCCAATAAAAGCAAAAGGTAGACTAACCCCATCAGCATGTTGGAGTGCCTTTTGGTAATCTCCCTCAAAGCGTCGTTCTTCATTGTTCATGGATGAAAGCTCATCCTCCATATCCTTTAAACCATTTTCATTTTGCATATTCTTTCCCATGTTGATGTTTTGCATATCACTTTCTGCACACATACGATATCTCAGTCATTAGACAACTATATTATCAGTCTCGCTATTATATGTATTGTATACATTAAATAAAAATATGATCACTGCATTTGAATATGACATCAATGCATTTCATATAGAGATTTAAGATGAAAACAAATAGTCTTGCCCTTATGTGATGGTGAATGAGGATGCCCCATTTTCAGAGCGTGGTAAGTCTCCTCATGAAATTTCCTTGCAGTTCACATAGCATCAAAAATTTTGACCGTGTAAATTGTATAAACTTGTCTAATTAAAACCGTGACCATATCACAGGAAAATTCATAAAGGTCTTCTGTAAAAGCAAATCACACTGTTTCTTTTAATTTTAACTTCAGGTATTAGGATCTAAGGTTTCAAATTCAAAGAGAGGTGTCAGAATAGATACCGCTCACTATAATCATAAGCCATGATTAAGAACAAGTGGAACATAAGATATGTGCGTTTCATCAGATATTCAACTATATCAACATCCGCACTATATACTTATTTGATGGTGTGGATCACAATCAAATTACAACCTTTTAATCTAGTGGATTGGATAGCAAGCAGTTAACAAGAATATCCATCTCTCAGCAATTACAAACTGCTTATCAATATTTTGGTTTGCATTGAAAAACTCAAAGGCATCTTAGCCATCTACATAGTACCATCAAAGACCATCTAGATTATCGTAATGCCAAGCCAGACTAAGCCCGACAGACGGACCAATTTCCACAGTCCAAACTCATTACAGTTCGTTCCCCCATTCCTATCGTTTCAGCTCTCTCAACCTCAGGAAGAACTAAACGATTCGAGATTGTGCACTGTTTCTAGGGCTGCTTATTGGACCGGTTCAACCCAGAACCGGACCGAAACCGGTCCAGTAAGAACCAGTTCGGTCAAGAACCGGTTGAACCGGACCGGTTCTAACCGGTTCCGGGCCGCAGAACTGGTCCGAACTGGTTCTGTGTAAGCAGAACCGGTTATCCGTTTCGGAACCGGACCGGTTCCGTTGAACTGGAACCGGTCCGGTTCATTTAAAAAAAAAAAAAAATTGGGGGCAGCGCCCGCGCGTGCGCTGCCCCCGCCCTCATGTAATCTGCAGCTGACATGTAATCTGCAGCTCGCAGATTAGCTGCAGATATTATTAAATTTTTTTTTTAAATTGAACGGTCATTTGACTGTTGTAATTTTGCAAACGGTTAAATGACCGTTTTAAAATCTAAAATGACCGTTTTAAGGTCATTTTAGATTTTTTAACATGTATTGAACTTTCTATAAATAGTACAATTTTTGTTATGATAATTCGTACAATTTTCATCAAATTTTTCTGTTATTCTGCTCTGTTAAAAAATCTGCAAACACGTTTTAATGGCTTCCCAACGTCGATTCTTTGGCGGTTCTTCCTCAAGTCGCCAAGGGAATGTTGATCTGAAGTATGTTCTGCAACTCGATCGTCTTCCTGCACTAGGTGAGAACTTTGATGAAACTTCAGAACCTGATCTCGATCTACCTGCGGAACATGATCCTAAAGCAAGTGGAGATGTTGGCACCGGCACTGGCCCGTCAACGCAATCATCAAGTATCTTTAGCAAGTCTCGGACGAATCGCAGTAAGGTATGGGATTTTTTTGATTTACAAATTAAACCGAATAGTAATTCGGAGAGACCTGAATATGTCGCTATTTATAAAAATCAATATTCATACAAACAAGGTGGTACCCGTGGTGGGACTGGTACATTTAAGAAAACACCTAGTTAGATTTCATAAGTTTGATGAAAAAACTTGTCAACTTACTGCTATAGAGCCAATTCAAACACAACTCAATCCATAGAGTAGATCTATGCCGTGGGCTTTTAGAAATGATAAAGCACGTCGAGGTTTAGTTCGATTTGTAGTACGAACCGAACAGCCATTTACTATATGTGAGAAAGAGGAATTTTTAGAATATATTGTTCAATATTTACAGATTCAATATATTCGTATTTCTAGGCATACACTTAAAAAGGATTGTATGTCAATGTACGATGAATATAGAAAATCTTTTATCGAACATCTCAGTAATATTAGTTATAGGGTTAGTTTAACATCTGATATTTGAACTAGTATTAGTGGCGCGAGTTATTTAGTCGTTACTTGTCATTAGATCGATGGACAGTGGGGAATGCAGAAACGGATATTATCCTTAAATGTACTAGATGAGGCTCATACGGGTTCAACCATTTTTTCTTACATTCGCAATGTTTATAAAATTTATGGTATAGAAAAAAAAATTTTAGTATTACTTTGGATAATGCCTCGAATAATAATTCTACAGTTAATTTTTTACAGTAATTTTTAAGGCTTTCTCTTTATGGTTCTCTTTTTCATGTTAGATATGCATGTCATATAATTAATTTATGTGTTTCTAGTGCTTTTAATTTCGAACATTTAATTATCGATAATTTTAAGCATGTTGCAAAATGGATTCGTTTAAATTCAAATGTTAGGCGTGAATGGAAACGTGTTTGCGTAAGTGTCGGAATAAATTGTGTAAAATTTCCATTACCTGTAGAAACTAGATGGAATTCACTCCATCGTTTGTTCGAATCACTTTTACCGTACGAAGATTTGCTAACTGCTTTTTACAATTCATATACACTTAATCATGACCTTCAATTACATTCTTATGATTGGATTTTTTTAAAAAAGATTTTTGAATTATTGTCCATTTTTAAGGAGTTTATTGAAAATTTTTCAGGTTGTTATTACCCAACTTCATCTATTTTTCTGCCTTATGTTTTTCAAATGTTTCAAAAAATTTTAGAGTTTAGATTAGATCTAATTCTAAAAACTTTTGTTACTGACATGGAACTAAAATTTAGAAAATATTGAGAAAAAATTCCACTGTTATATTTAATAGTTGCTATTCTTGATCCTTGTCAGGGAACCGAAGCTATTGAAACTTTTTACGCGGAATATTCTGATTTCTTGGGGAGTAATACTGATATCGAAAAAGCATCAGTTTTTACAACTCTCCAAGAGTTATTTTCTCTTTATTACAGTGAGCAGGTTGCGAGCAGGAATGTGGAACATGTGAAAATACAAACAGCAACAAAGAAAAAGCCCGGCATTTTCAACGTTCTTAGGTCAGCGGCAGCAAAAAGATTTGTTGCTACAGATAAAGGAAAAGCAACTGTTGGAGAGCAATCGACAACACATAATCAAGCCCCTACAAATTTGAACGAGTTGCAATTCTATTTACATCTCGCGGAGAAATTTGATGATGATATGAGCTTGTTGGAGTGGTAGAAAAGCTCATCAAAGCAATATCCCGTTTTATCTACTTTGGCACGAGATGTACTAGCAACACAAGCTTCAACTGTAGTTTCTGAATCAGCATTTTCCACCACAGGAAGAATAGTAGGAGATTACAGAAGTAGTTTGTCTCCTGCAACCCTTTGCATGCTTACATGTCTACAAGATTGGTTTGCTGCTGAGTCACGAAATCAACAATATAATTTCGTGGACGAATTTAAGGATAATAGTTCAGAAAAAAAGGAGTACTCGAGAAGAATTCTTTGTAATTACGACGAATAAATTTTTTATGTAAAATATTTTTAAATATTTTTGTTAATATTAATAAAATTTCTTAGAATTTTTTTATGTTAATTTTGTCAGAAATATTACAAAATATATAATTTTTTTATAAAATGTATAAATAAATATATTTTTTAATTAATTTACCCGATTGACCCGACCCGACCCAATTATCTGGATCCGGACCGGACTCAGACCGGATCCAAGGCCACCTAACCGGTTCCGGACCGGATCCGGAACCGGACCGGACCTGGAATTGGTGGAACCAGACCGGAACGGGTCCGGTCCGGTCCGGTAACCACCCCTAACTGTTTCCGACTCCTTCGTACTAGTGGGATCAAGCCAGTTGTTTCCACGATAGTATTTGTTCCCCCGTTTCTATGGTTCTAGCTATCAACCGCAGGAAGGACCAAACGATCCAAGATTGTGCACTATTTCCAGTTTCTCCGTACTAGTGAGACCCAACCAGCTGTTTCTACGGTGGTATGACCACTACTTCTGTTCTAGCCGCTTCGCGATGCCTCTTTATCCATTTCACCCCTCCTATATTTTGGATAGTTGGCAAGCAATAACAACACTATGTCAGCTTTGCCTGCCTTCTAGGACAAGGGCCGCATGAACCATACAAGGTAAGGATGCTGCTAACTCTGTCATGTCGACCGACCAGCCCTTTCTTTGCCGCCATGGGCTGGCGTGTTGGCGACTTCATTGAACATGTACATCAGGACTCTAGGTGGCACGATCTAGACCTCTATGGGTTCCAACTCATACCATGTAACGCAAATTGAAGAAAGGATTCTCCCTCAAACCTCCTACTACAATTATAAATGCTGGGACTTTAGCTTGTCAGAGGAATCTTTTTGACTAATGAAGACTTCTATTGCTCACTCCCTACTTTTCCTTGTAATCAACCACTAGGGGTTGTTCTTAGTGGATTGGGACAAGCTTGGTTGGCGGATGATGGAGGATTTCTTTGAATTACCTAAACATTTGTGTACTTTACTTTTCCTACAGCCTCCCCCCTTTTTCTCCTCTTTTCTATGTTAACATTTTTGGTACTTTCATTGAGACTTGCCAGCATGGTTGACAAAGCTCGCAGTCTCACTAACCTCCCCAGGCCCTCTCAAAAAGGGAAAGCTATCGTTGATGAGGCTTCTAGCTCCAGCACTCGCATTTGCACCACAACAACCTCCACTGCTTCGCACATGTAGATGAAGGAGAGGAGTGCCTCCCTGGCACAACTTACTAAAGAGTTTAGAGAGAAATTAAACGACATCAGACAACGGTACTCCACCTATGATAAGAAATTTTATGCTATGGTTCAGGCTCTCATACATTGGAGGCATTATCTCCTACCCTAGGAATTCATCCTCTACTCTGATCATGAAGCTTTGAGATACCTGAACTCACAAAAGAAATTCAACCCAGGACATGCTAAGTGGGTTGAATTTCTTCAGAAGTACACTTTTGTACTTAGGCATAAACCTGGAGTAGAGAATAAAGTGGACGACGCTAAGTTGACGTGTCTCCTTGTTGACTACGATGAGCATCGAGGTTGTCGGGTTCGATAAGCTCAAGGAGACTTACGCTGATTGCCTCGATTTTGGAGCTATCTACGCGATAGTAAGTTCTGGTCCGACTAGTGAGTATCCAGATTACCTCATGCACGATGGTTACCTTTTTCGTGATCGACGCTTATGTTTACCCGAGATTTTTGTAAGAGATTTTATGATCTGAGAGCTCCATGCTAGTGGTCTCGCTGGTCAGTTTGGGTGAAACAAGACCATCGAAGCAGTTGAGAGTCAGTTTTATTGGCCAAGTCTAAAGAAGGACATAGCTGGAATTGTCGCACAGTGCTGAACTTATGTTGTTATGAAACAGCAGAAGCAGAACATAGGGTTATATACGCCATTACCTGTTCCGATAAACTTTGGCAGGACCTGAGTATCGACTTCATTTTAGGCCTGCCTCGGACTGTTGCACAGCATGATTCTATTTGTGTTGTTGTGGATAGGTTCTCAAAAATGGCGCACTTCCTTCCTTGTTCGAAGACTTCAGATGCTTCTAGGATAGCCCGCCTCTTCTTCGACGGAGTTGTTCGCTTGCATGGGCTGCCTAAAAGTATGGTTTCGGATAGGGAAGTGAAGTTTATGAGCTATTTTTGGAAGTCTCTTTGGCACCTCCTAGTAGGGGTGTGCATTCGGTTTAAGTGGTTGGTTTGGTGACCAAACCAAAAAATAAAGATTGGATTCGGTTTTAAATTTAATGAAACCAAACCAACCAAATTATATTATAAACCAAACCAAACCAACCAAATAAATATCGGTTCGGTTTGGTTTGGTTTGGTTAAAACCATATTTTTGGTCTGCAACTCTTTGACCTGCAGCGCAAGCCGCGCAAATCGTGCAACCCTAAATAATCTGAAACTTCTCGGTCGGTCGAATCAGCCTTCTTTCTCGCGAACCCGTCTATGAGCGAACTCAAATCGACAAATTGCCAACTGAACTGACCTAATATAAATAAGTGGGTTATTCGGTTAATTCGGTCGGTTTGGTTTCCAAACATGTGAAACCGAACCCAAACCATTTAACCGAAATATTCAAAATATCAAACCATCACCAAACCGCTAGATTCTAAACCAAACCAAACCGTTAAATTTAAACGGTTCGATTCGGTTTTTCGGTTTAAACCATAGTTTGCACACCCCTACCTCCTAGGGACTAAGTTAAAATTCTCAACTGCTTATCATTCTCAAACTGATGGCTAAACCGAAGTGATCAATAGGAGCCTAGGAAACTTTCTTAGGTGTCTGGTAGGAGAGAATGGTAGGAATTCGGATTTGATCATACTTAAGGTTGAGTTTGCATATAATAATTCTGTCAATAGGTCCATAGGCATGAGTCCATTTGAGGTCGTACATGGTTATAAGCCTAGGACTCCCACAGACTTTATTCCCCTACCACTACATCATAGAGTTTCTGAGTCTGCACAATCATTTGTTGAGCATCCTGCAGGTCCCGCGCGCACCGTCGTCGCCTCCGGCAGCTTTCCGGGCATCAGCGAGGGCAACAATCCCCCCTATAGGATCCGCTTGCGTCGCCAACACCTGCAGCCTTCCACAACAATGTGCATGTCGATTGGTCTTCTACAATCTCGTGCACGACCAGTTATTGCTCACGTTCCAGCACCCCTTCATCACCCGAGACATCGAACTCGATCTCGCCGGTTCGACCTCTTCAACATTGTTCACGACGTTTGCTTCTGCAACGTCGTATACGACCATTCACTGATCGCGCTCCAGCACAGCCCGTTGTTTCGACTTTCTACTGCACATCGTGCACGACGTTTAGCAGCAACATCGAGCACGACTAGTCATTGCTCGTGCCCCAGCACGCAGAAGTCCAAGGCCTCAGACTTCGATCCCGCTGGTCTAGCCGCCCACAACATCGTTCACGATGTATCAACAGTTCAGTCTTGAGACCTGGAATCCTCTCTCAAGGTAAACCCAAACATCGATTGAATACTTTGAAAATCCTGAGGTCTTGTTGTGGTGTTTGTCATTAGGACTGTTTGATTTGCTCACCCGTGTGAACCTGGAATCATATTGTGTGATAAATTGCTCTTGGGTATTTTATTTGTGAGCATGCCTATACTACTGAGTAATCCCGGTTCTGACTTGTTGAGATAGAATTGGCTAAAATTATTTGATAAACTTACTAGATAACATTTGAACTTGATTTTAAATATTTAAAATCGATTAACCTCTCGAATTTTAGTTTCTTAGTTGTCACATAATCATCATCAGGAATATTCCTGAATAATTTTATGTTCATCTGTTGAACTTAGTGCTGATCTCTATTTAGGACTGCATCTTGCATATTGTTCCGCATCATCAAGTTTTCTTATAAGTCTTTTAACAGCATAAATGCATCATATATACTCAGTGATGTTGGTAAATTTCTAAGATATGCTAAAATATTATAGTTCACTTCTTTACCAGCATTTTCTTTTTCTTGAAATTGTGAGGAACACATCCTCTTATTCACTGTGATTTTCTTTCCATTCGCTTGCTGGTGAGCGGCTTTATTCAAAGTGATTGCCCTGGTTATCATATTTTCTTCAGCTCTTTCTTTCAGTTGTTTAACCTTGTAGCTAGGCCTATCAACGGATCAGATCCGGATCGCATTGACCCTGACCCGGATCCGATTCCGATATATCCGGATCGGATTAAAAATCAGATCGGATCGAGGTCAACCCAGATCCGTTCCATGACCCGCCATGGTTCAGATTTTCGGGTCGATCCAGAACTTTTTTTACATAATTTAACACTATTTTTTTAATGATTATAATTATTGGTTGTATATATATTCTTATATCTTTAAATGAAATTTTGATCACTAAAATTTACAATATTAATCTACTATAATAGAAAATATAAGGATAATATATAAATATTTAAAGATCATATCACTGACATCAACATTACAATACAATATTACAAAATATAGAAATAACAGTATGAATCAAGGCTCCTATTTCCTCTCCCTGTTGCTGAATCGGACAGCCCTGCTCGATCACTCGCACCACGATCTCAGTAACCTCCTTGCTGAGTTGGGTGGCTGGGGGCTGCCATCCACCTGGGAGCTACCCAATGTTTTAAAATATCGGAGTGCACTACCCCCCTTTCTCAACTATCGTACCCGATGTTTCAAAATATCGGAGTGCACTACCCCCCTTTCTCAACTATCGTGCCCGATGTTTTAAAATATCGGAACGCACTCATTCCTCAACTATTATTTCCCGACGCTTCACCTGTTTGACGAAACATCGCGGATGACGATCGTTTATGTTTTGTCTTGCAGAAATCCTTAACTTTTATTTGCAGTTTAGGGATTTTATCGTATGCTTTATACCTTCATTTGTTTATGAATTCTTGTTCTTTTCTTTCTAATGATCTCATAGTATCTTTTCCGAACAAAAGATAAAAGAGACAAAAGAAGGAAAACACAATAAACAGAATTCATCCAGTTAACAAGTTTTCAAAGAATGCACACTCATTAAAAATAAAACTTATTACAATTTATATTTCCTTGAACCCTCACATATTTCTCTCTGAGTACAGGACTTCAGGGACTGTTGGAGAGGAATGAGAATCGGCTGGATGCCGTCCTGGCTTTATCATTGGGAAGCGCGTTCACCACTGCGACGGTTCACATGCCAGGACCCACATTAATGTTCACGCCTTGTCATGCGCGGGGCTGATGTTAACTTATGGTTTCAACGCTGCATCTCAGCCGTACACATGACACCTTGAGAGGCACGCTAATCCTCTATCTTGATAATTAATCACTAATCAATGGACTTTACTTTTACAGGTCTCAACCCTCGACCCCGATGATTCAACCTTCCCAAACCTCGTCGAGGAGGATTGAACTACAGTAGTCCCATAACATCGACTACGATGGTTCAAAGACCTCCCAAAACATCGGCCACGAGGTTTATCACTGTCAAGCACGAGTATTGTCTAATCTAATCATCCATTCCCCCTCTAGAAAAGCTATGCCTTCGGTTCCGAAGATCAGATCTCGCAATAACATCAGCGCTGACATATGGCCCAAGTTGCAGCAGTCAAACCCCTCCAAACTGACAACCGTACAATTCGTACAGACCTGACGCCATACCCTGTATACATTTCCATACCTGGAGTACGCTGCCACAACTCAAGTCAAATCACCGAAGGGGGGAAGTCATTCTCCTGACATGACAACTCCAGCTTGCTCCATACTCGCGGCCTGCAGACTGCCATTGCAGGCGGGGCGGAGCTCCTCTTCCTTCCGCCTGTAAATACCCATGAACGAGACTTCAGGGAGGCCTTCTGGGTCGTCGTCTTCTCCTTCTTCTTTTTCTTCTTCTTCTTCTTCTTCTTCTTCTTCTTCTTTTCTTTACTCTGTTTTACTCCTGTACTGAGCGCAGGCGGCTCTCTTTTTTGAGATATAATGAAATACTTTAGGCAGATCCGATGGACATAGGGGATTTCCTCCCTGAACTACCTTAAACCTCTGTGTGCTCTTTTGGATGCTCTTTCTCTCTCGTTTAAGCCTTAATCGTCAGGCTTAGCTGTCTGCGTACCGCTGTTTCTTGGGATCTACTTCTCACGTCAACACAAAGAAAAAGCAACTGCTTGCGAATAATCTACAATGCAAAGTGAAGCCCCTACAAATTTGAACAAGTTACAGTTTTACTTACACTTTGGGAAGAAATTTGATGATGATATGAGCTTATTGGAGTGTTGAAAAAGCTCATCAAAATAATATCTTATTCTATTTACTTTAGCATAAGCTAGCAGCCCAAGCATCAACTGTAGCTTTTGAATAAACCTTTTCCACTACAGAAAAAATAATAGGAGACTACAGCAGTAGTTCATCTAAGGCAACCCTTTGCATGCTTGCTTGTCTACAGGACTAGTTTACTACCGAGTCACAAAATTAACAGTATAATTTCGTGGACGAATTCAAAGATAATAGTTCAGAAGAAGAAAAGTACTCGAGAAGAGTTCTTTATAATTACAACGAATAGTGTTTTTTATAATGCGAAATATTTGTACAAATTATAATTATTTTATTATAAAATTTTCATTAATATTAATAATATTTTTTAGAAATTTTTTTCTTTTTTTATGTTAATTTTATTTAGAAATGTTAAAAATATAATATTTTTTTTATAAAATACATCGAAATATATATTTTTTAATTAATTACACCCGACTGCCCCTACCCAACCCAAATACATGGATCTGGACTGGAAACGGACCGGATCCAAGCTAGGCTAATCGGTTCTGGACCGGATTCGGAACCGATTGGAATTGGACCGGACCGGTTCCAGGTTCGATCTGGTCCGATTTCAACTAGTTCTGAATCCTGTTGAACCAGACCAAAACTGGTTCGGTCCGGTTAGCAGCCCTATTCAACGATAGTAAAACAGCTAATGGTTACGCAGCAGCAAGGTGGGAAGAAAAACATAAACAAATATATAGAAATAGAATAAAATAAAATATTTGCCATCAAATTTTAAGGATTGTACTTTCAAGATATGAGAGCCATCATGAACAGTAAATTAGGCCACATAAAAAAATGTCCAGCAAGTAATGGAACCATAAAATAGAGAATAATCACATACACCACAGGATAGTGCTTATGAAAAGCCCTCAAGTAATGTTATTTTTTCCAAATATATATTTGAGATAGAATACAAATATTATCACATAAAGCAATGGTGGCAGCAAGGGACAACACAAAGTGAGGTGGCCAACTAGGTTATCTACCAATAGCAAAAACAAGATGGCAAAATCTTCTAACTTGGAGAGAAGAGTTCGCAACAGCAAGAATCAAAAAATTCAAGTTACCATTAGCTATGACAAGGAAAAGAAGCTTAAGCTATTAGCTTCCATTCCAAGCCATCCAATGAAAAGCAGCTAGGTGGGTGACAGGGTATGGGAAGGACAAGAGAAATAAAATAAAGAAATAATTTTGCCATTGGGATAGAAATTTTTGCTTTCTCAAGAAATATGCCATCATGAAAAGATACAGACCACAAAAAATCAAGTTAAAAACATCCAAGTCAGCATTAACTAAAACAAAGGGAAATCTAATTAACAAATAAGACTTGAACTTCTTTGTCTTTGACGTAATAATTAACCTGTAACACAATTAAGACAAAAGTTAATTGAATAATATTAAAGTAATTAGGATCATCAAAATCAATAAGGTTCAATAATCCTAGGTCACCCATATTGCTACGTAGATGGCTGGGATGCTATTAAGAATATTCGTGCAAAAACCCTTCAAGCAGATATAAATAGGACCATTCTTCGCCTTCAATGATTGCTTTTTTACACAACCTCTGTGCAAGTCCAGCTTCAAGGGATTAGAGTAACAATATTCTAACCCATGGCCAAGGCAGCCTTTGCCTTTCTTAGTCTGATTCTTCTCTTTGTACTTAATGAGATCCCATCTTCTTCCTCCCTCCTTCCTTGTAATTTCCTTCAACAACCTTTTTCTATGGACTTAATTGATCATTTTTTTCTCCAAATCAGCCTACGAACATAGGAGGACCTCTCCGAATCACATTAAATTCATGAGCCTTTTCCATTTCAATGTATTCAATTTTTTCTTCCACTTCGCTCGCCTCTATTGTTTTTTGACAGGGAGGCTCATTACTGTAGATCAGATCATCTTTCCCATGTGATCCTAGGACTCATTTCGATCAAATGCTTTTTCACGTCAAGACATTCATATTATCCCAAATCATCCACAGTGACAAAGTATTGCACTGAGCTTTTGCACTATGTTACACTATTTGATGTCAACAAGAGGAGAGTAAGCGAATTTTACAGTGAGAGAATAGCGATAGTTCGATGTTTGCGGTCATTTCCAAGTTGCTGCAAATGCTTGAAATCACCTGCCAACTCGTCAATGATAGACGACCTAGTTTGGTCCAAAATTGACCCAAGAAAGACAAAGGTCATCAGTCCATTACCATCCCAATGGGTTGCATACCTATTGAAGACCCATCCTTCAACAAAGGTTCTAGAAGGCAAAGATATAAGTAATCAAGAAAGGAAAAAGCTGGCACGATGCCCTTGAGGCTATGTCTAGTTTTCCAAAAGAAATGATTATATTGAGGAAAAGATTGAATCAGTCAAAGAGCAATTATCCATACAATCTTAAATAATGTAAGGAAGATACAATTAGAAAATAATAGCAGTTATAATTAAGAAAACATAGAGGACTACCACGTTAAACTAACCTTATATCACAGTTGAATTCAAGCATCGCTCTCATAAACTCATCTCTGCTTCAGACAAAAATGGATACAGTATCAAAGCAATCAAAAATAAGCAAAAGAATGATCATATAAGACATATGACGCACCGGTGAATCTCAGCAACATTCTTTTATATGACCAGCAAGATCGAGAAGTTCGACTCATTTACAAGTTTAAAAGGTTAATTAGCAATATCCTACTGCACAGAGATAGAAAGTAGATCGCTGAATACTAGTACAGACCTTAAGAGCGTGTAATTCAGAACTGGCATGGGACATGTCATTCTGCAGCCCTGAAATCCTTGCCTGCAAATTTGACCAAAAAAAATAAAAAATCACGAAATCATTGCCTGCCGTTCATAGCAGAAAAAATAACTAAAATCAAAATCAGCAAGATAAGAATTAAAAGAAGCAACAATCTAACACCTCCATCGCGAGAAGCGATGCACTCGTCCGGCCGAGCTGAGCCTGTGATTCCCGCAGATCCCGCTCAGCAAACTCTTTCGCCAGCTTAGCCTTCTCGAAATCAGCGTTCGCCGCTTCGTATTCGTCTTGGAGCTCCAGGAGCCGTTTCTTGAGATCGGAAACCCTGCGATCTGGGTTACATTTCAACAACATATCGGCGAACCAACAACGGAGCCAGCAAGGACAATAGAGAACAAGATTTCCGCATGCTAGGGCAAACCTCCATGCGTTTTCTCCACAGCGAAATCTCGAATCATAAGCAGAAGCTGCCGCTGGGACTCGCCGTCAGACATCCCTGAAACTCTCGAGCCGGCAGGACAACGATTTGAAGAGAAAAGGAGAGACGGGCGAGGAGATTCGGGGGAAGAAAGAGCGGACTGCTTCACGGTCGCAGTTACAAGAATTTGAATTTCGAATTTCAAACTTTATTTATAGGCTTGCTGATTTTGGGCCTGGTAGCTTTAAAGCCCATTGGGCCTATTGGGCTAGATTTCATTTGAGGGCTACAAAAACATGAGTTAATTTGTGACTATAAGATATTAGCATGTCACGAAAGTTGTTGATATTTTTAAGAAAAATTAAAAAATTTCATCAGATTTGTAACTCTCTCTCTCTCTTGAAATTCCTGCCATGACCATCTTGCATTGGGCGAGAGATATGATTCAAGTCGAAATCGTGTTTCTTGTGGCCAGTGAGTTGCTGGCAAGTGGCATGCAAGATCAAAAAATTTTGCTTATCAGCAATTCCACAATTTAACGTATTTTGTCTTTATTCCTAAAATTCACAGCCTTATTTTGAATCAATTAAGCTGCTTTAAGAGAGCATCAGTCATTGTATAAGAATTTTTTATTATACAAATTTAAGTTGCTTCTCGATTTGGGTTTGTGGAGGAAATTTTTCATTATACAAATCTAATTGTTTAAGATAATCATGAGGAAATTAGAAATACAAAACATGATGGGCTTTTACGTTAAAAGCCCATTAAAATATTGGCAAAAAATATGACATTATTTTAGCAAATTTAAAAGCCGCTAACTGAAGATAATGTTTAATGAAGAAGGAATTGCAGTGAGGGAAAAAGAGAAATGCGATGGGAGAGCTTGAGTAGTGAAACTCCTCTTTTTTTTATTTTAAAGAGTCAAATTATATTCTTGGGGCAAAAGAGTTGAAATGTAAACCGTTTAGATTTTAAAGAAGTTATTCTTATACTGTTTTGATCATGCTTTAGATCAAAATAGTTCATTCATTATAAAAAGTTTAAAAATAATATTAAATTAATTTTTATAACATTATACATAATTTTTAATATAAAAAATTATTTTATTTCATAATTTATATTATTTTCAATACACTAATTAATTTTATTTCACATTCTACATAATTTTTCATATAGTTAACTAATTTTATTTCTAATCATACATACATATCAGAAACAAAATGGCCCCTGCCCTGTTTGGCGTG
This sequence comes from Apostasia shenzhenica, assembly GCA_002786265.1. Lineage (NCBI taxonomy): Eukaryota > Viridiplantae > Streptophyta > Magnoliopsida > Asparagales > Orchidaceae > Apostasia > Apostasia shenzhenica. The sequence goes on along the minus strand of KZ451947.1, from coordinate 250,251 downwards.
AGGACCAAAATGATACTAGTTTAAAAATAATAATAATAATAGTAAATAAATTTTTTAAATTATTCTACATAAATTCTAATATAAAAAATATAATTTTACTTCACATACTCAATAATGTTTAATAACAATATTAACTTTATTTCACATCCTACATCAAAATACTCAATTTGAATATTTTGGTCTAGGATGTGAAATAAAGTTGACATTTTTATTGAAAATTGTTAAGTATGTGAAGTGAAATAATATTTTTTTATATTAGAATTTGTGTAGAATGATTAAAAAAATTTATTTATTATTATTATTGTTGTTTTTTAAACTAGTACTATTTTTGTCCTGATTTTGATCCTCCCGCCAAACAGGGCTAGAGTTAAAACCATTAGCTCATCTTATGATTTTTTAATTATAGCTTGAAAATGACAGACAAACTAATAGCCTCTGTTTGTTTGGTAGTTTAAAATTAACCTGATTTTATTTTAAACAGATATATCAATCATATATAAAATTTAATATTAAAAATTAATTTTATTTTGCATCTTACGCACATTACTAAAATAATAACTAACTTATATAACATCCCTTTTATATTCGAACATAATAACTTACTTTATATCATATTCTTAACATATCCGAACATAATAACTAACTTTATGTCACATCATTCATAACTTTTAATAAAAATATCTTTATTTAAGTTTAATTTTAATCTCGTTAAATTTAAACTTTACAAACAAACAGGTGTTTAATTTTGCTGTCACTTCGATCCTACTGTTATTTTAATTATTGCTTTTAAAATATTTTGAGAAATTAATTATTATTATGATTTAAATCATGCATTGATGAATGATTTTCATACTTCCTTATTGCGAATTTGATGATGTCATTTATGTGGATTTGTGAATATGTGCGGATAACTTATCTTGGTGTTGTAGGTGCATTTTGCATAAAAGCATATTTCTTCTTAAATTCTTTTTTAAGTCGCAAATCTAGATACTTAAAAGTGATTGAAATAAAATTATTAGACGACATATCAAGGAAAATTAAATTGTCACTTAGTCTAAGACTATTCACCACATTTTAAGGTAATTTAATTTAACTATTAATTACTCATGTTTACCTCTAATAGATTTTTCCAAATCTATCAGGAAGTAAATTTTGAATTATTAATTCCCTTTGAAGGATAACACACTTTCGAAAAGTTTAATATTTTCGAATGTATGGAGTCATTTGGATACTAAACTGTTACAAGTGAACAGTTGTTCTCAAAAATAGTCCGTCCTCGAAGGAGATGCAAGGTTTGAAATTTACAGCCATTCAAATTTTTGCAAACCTTCGAAGGTAGGCAAGTTACTAATATGTTTGAGATTCAAAGAATGTTGAAAAGGGGTGAAACACCTATGATTCAAATGCAAAATATTGTTCGCTTTGGCAGTAAAAAACTACATGACTTAAGTAGTTACTAGGAGATCACCCATCCTAGTATTAATCTAGCTCAAACAAGCCTAATTACACAATTTTCATTACTAGCCTTACGATTTTGACACAAAAAAATTGTTTTATATATTGAAATTATATTATTTACTTATACAACTTAGGAATTCTTTTTTCTTTCCCTCTTTAATTAAAAGCATGTAGGGGAGCTAGTTCTTGTCCGGGTGATTTTAATTTAATTATATAGACATCACCTCGACAATCACTCCATTCCCAGAATTCTATTATAAGTCAGTTGTCACTACTACTTGTTATAACTAACTAAAGCAAATGAATACAAGTGTAATTGTCACTACATTCATACGTCATTAATCAGTCTCTAAAAGTGCCTAAAAGGTTAAAATAGATTGATATACTATGAAAAAAATGTGTAATTGCTGGTATTATATTAAAACTCAATCAGATATCCCTAATAGATCACAAAATATCTAATTTCAATTAAAATACATTAATATAGCAAATATTAGTTGTTTTATCTGAGTATTATGTTGCATTGCCCTGATATAGATAAGATTAAAGTTAAATTGTTTGTATTCTATTCAAATATAATAAAAAATTATTAAATACTTATATAAGTGCTACTATTTAGTTAAAATAATTTATTATGCAATAAATCATTCTCTAAATGTATGTATTCCCCTTAAATTCAATGTTAATGCAATGAATAGTTGTAAAACGGTCTCTACTTAAATCAAATACCTTAATATATCATAAATCATGCTCTAAAAGTGTCTAATCGGTTAAAGTTAATCGATATAATATCAAAAAGATATATAATTACCAGTATTGTATTAAAACTCAATCAGATGTCCATAATAAATCGTCAAATATCTATTTTCGATTAAAATATATTGATATAATAAATATTTATTATTTAATCTGAGTATTATGTTAAATTGCATTGATATAGAATCAAAGTCAAATTACTTGTATTTTCTCAAATACAATAAAAAATAATTGAATACTCATATAATTACCATTATTCAGTTCAGATAACCTGTTATACAATGAATCGTTCTCTAAATTCTTGTGTTCAGCTTGAATTCAACGTTAATGCGATGAGTAATTGTAAAATCATTACTTTTCAAAAAGATTTGTAATTATTGGTACTATATTAAAACTCAATCATATGTCCCTAATAGATCGCCAAATATCTATTTTTGACTAAAATACATCGATATAAAAAATATTAGTGATTTAATCGGAGTAGTATGTTAAAATGCCCGAATATAGACAAGATCAAAGTCAAATAACATGTATTCTCTTCAAATTTAATAAAAAATAATTAAATATTTGTATAATTGCTAGTACTCAGTTAAAACAACTAATTATATAATGAATCGTTCTCTAAATACTTGTATTCGGCATGCCATTATAAATACAATGAATAGCAGTAAAAATGCCACAATTTAATTGAAATACACTGATATGTCATAAGTCAGTCTTTAAAAGTATCAAATAAGTTGAAATACATCGATGTACTTTCAAGAAAAGGTGTAATTATCGGTATTATATTAAAACTCTATAATATCTCTCTAATCGATTGTGAAATATCTATTTTCGGCTAAAATAAATCAATATTATAAATATTAGTTCCTTAATCAGAGATTATGTTAAAATGTATTGATATAGATAAGATCAAAGTTAAATTGCCTGTATTTTTTTCAAATATAATAAAAAATAATTGAATATTCGTATAATTGCTAGAATTAAATTAAAATAAATTATTATGTAATTAATCGTTCTCTAAATGCTTGCATTCAACTTGAATTTAACTTAATGCAATGAATAATTGTAAAAATATTATTGTTCAATTCGCATACATTCATACATTATAAGCTAGTCTTTGAAAAGACCTAATAGATTAAAATAGATCAATATACTATCAAAAAGATGTGTAATTACCAGTATTATGTTAAAACTAAATCAGATGTCCCTAATAGATCGTCAAATATCTAATTTCAGCTAAAGTACATTGATATAGCAACTATTAATTGTTTAATCAGAGTATTATATTAAAATACTTTGACATAGACAATATCAAAGCCAAATTGCCTGTATTCTCTTCAAATACAATAAAAACCAATTGAATACTCATATAATTACTAGTATTAAGTTAGAGTAAATTATTACACTATGAATCGTTCTCTAAATGCTTGCACTTCGCTTGAATTCAACATTAATGCAATGAATAGTTGTAAAAATATTACTGTTTAGTTCAAATATATTAAAACATCATAAAGCAGTCTCTAAAAGTGCCTAAAAGGTTAACATAGATTGCTATATTATTAAAAAATATATAATTATTGGTATTATATTTAAACTCAATCAGATGTCTCTAATAGATCACAAAATATCTAGTTTTAGTTAAATACATCGATATAGTAAATATTAGTTGTTTAATTAGAGTATTATGTTAAAATACCTTGATATAGACAAGAATAAAGTTAAATTGCTTGTATTCTCCTTAAATATAATAAAAAATTATTAAATACTCATATGAGTGCTACAGTTCAGTTAAAATGACTTATTATACAATGAATCGTTCTCTAAATGCTTGTATTCCACTTAAATTCAATGCTTGTATGAAATATTCTCTAAAACTACCAAATAGGTTAAAATAGATTGATATGGTGTCAAAAAGAAATGTAATTACCGGTATTATATTAAAAGTTAATCATATGTTCCTAATAGATCAACAAATATTAGTTATTTAATCAGAATATTATGTTAAACTGCCTTTATATAGACAAGATCAAAGTTAAATTGCGTATATTCTCCTCAAATACAATAAAAAATTCTTGAATACTTATATAATTGCTACTATTCAATTAAAATAACTTATTATATAATGAGTCATTCTCTAAAAGCTTGTATTCCACTAGAATTCATTGTTAATATAATGAATAGTTGTAAAATTTTTTTTATTTAATTCAAATATATTTATATGTCATAAGTCACTCTCTAAAAGAACCTAATAGGTTATAATAGATCGATAAACTATTTAAAAGATGTATAATTACCAGTACTATATAAAAATTCTATCAGATGTCCCTAACAGATCGCTAAATTTTTATTTCCAACTAAAATACATTGATCTAGAAAATATTTATCGTTTAACCTGAGTATTATGCTAAAATACATTGATATAGATAAGAGTAAAGTTAAATTACTTGTATTCTTTTCAAATACAATAACTAATAATTAAATACTCGTATAATTGCTAGTATTCAATTAAATTAACTTATTATACAATAAATAGTTCTCTAAATTCTTGTGTTCAGCTTGAATTCAAAGTTAATGCGATGAATAGCTGTAAAAAATCACTATCAATTCAAATACATTGATATATCATAAATCAGTTATTAAAATTGCCTAATAAGTAACAATAGAACGATATACTATCAAACAGATATATAATTGCTAGTATTATATTAAAACTGATTCATATGTCCCTAATAGATCACCAAATATCTATTTTTGGTTAAAATATATCGATATAGCAAATATTAGTTGTTTAATCAGAGTATTATATTAAAATATCTTGATATAAATAAGATCAAAGTCAAATTATATATATTCTCTTCAAATACTTGTATAATTACTAGTACTCAGTTAAAAAACTTATTATGCAATGAACCATTTTCTAAATGCTTGTATTTGGCATGAATTCAATATTAATGCAATGAATAGAAGCAAAAGCACCACAATTTAATTAAAATATATTGATATATCATAAATCAGAATCTAAAAGTGTTAAATAAGTTTAAATACATCGTTGTACTATCAAAAAGAGGTGGAATTACCGATATTATATTAAAACTCAATTATATGTCCCTAATAAAATGCCAAATAAATATTTGCAGATAAAATACTTCGATAAAGCAAAAATAAGTTCTTTAATTCTAGTATTGTGTTACAATGCCTTGATAAAGATAAGTTTAAAGTTTAATTGCACGTATTCTTTTTAAATACATTTACAAATCACTGAATATTCTTATAGTTGCGAGTATTCTATCAAAATAACTTAGTATGCAATTAATTATTCTCTAAATGCTTGTATACGGCTTGAATTCAACGTTAATGCACTGAATAACAATAAAAATGCAACAATTTAATTGAAATTTATTGACATATCATAAATCAGTCTCTAAAATTACAAAATAATTTGAAATACATCGATGTACTATCAAGAAAAGGTGAAATTATTGGTATTATATTAAAACTCTATAATATCTCTCTAATTAATTGCAGAATATCAATTTTAGGCTAAAATACATCGGTACAATAATAATAGTTGTTTAATTAGAGTATTATATTAAAATGCTTTGATATAGATAAGATTAAAGTTAAATTGCTTGTATTCTCTTAAAATATAATAAAAAATAATAAAATACTCAAATAATTGCTAGTATTAAGTTAAAATGAATAATTATGTAATGAATCATTCTGTAAATGCTTACATTCTGCTTGAATTCAGCGTTATTGCGATGAATAATTATAAAAACATTATTGTTCAATTCAAGTATATCGATACGTCATAAATTAATTTCTAAAAGTACCTAATAGGTTAAAATAGATCGATATACTGCCAAAAAGATGTGTAATTGCCGGTATTATATTAAAACTAATCAGATGTTTGTAATAAAATACCAAATATCTAATTTCGACTATAATACATTGATACATTAAATATTTGTTATTTAATCAGAGTATTATGTTAAACTGCAACGATATAGATAAGATCAACGTCAAATTGTTTGTATTCTCTTCAAATACAATAAAAAATTATTGAGTACTTATATAATTGCTACTACTCAGTTAAAATAATATATTATGTAATGAATTATTCTCTAAATAATTGTATTCCGCTTAACTTCAGTGTTAATATAATGAATGTTGTAAAAAGATTTCTAATTACTTTAGATACATTAATATGTCATAAATCACTCTCTAAATTAGATGTCTCTAATAGATCGTCAAATATCTGTTTTCGGCTAAAATATATCGATATAGTAAATATCTGTTGTTTAATCTGAGTATTACATTAAAAGTCATTGATATGGATAAGAGTAAAGTCAAATTGCCTTTATTCTCTTTAAATACAATAAAAAATAATTTAATACTCATTTAATTGCTAATATTTAATAAAAATGACTTATTATGCAACGAATCATTCTGTAAATACTTGTATTCCGCTTGAATTCAATATGAATACAATGATACTTGTAAAAACGTCATTATTCAATTCAAATATATTTATATATCATAAATCAGTCTTTAAAAGTGCATAATAGGTTAAAATATATCGGCATACTATGAAAAAATGAGTAATCATCAACATTATAATACATTTCAATCAGACGTCCCTAATAAATTGATAAATATCTGTTTTAGGCAAAAATACATCGATATAACAAATATCCGTTATTTAATTAGAGTATTATATTAAAATACCTTGATATAGACAAGACTAAAATCATCTTGCTTGTATTCTCTTCAAATACAATAAAAATAGTGGAATACTCACATGATTCCTTATATTCGGTTAAAATAACTTATTATGCGATAAATCGTTCTCTAAATACTGGTTTTCCGCTTGAATTCAATGTTAATGTAATGAATAGTTATAAAAACATCACTATTCAATTCAAATATATTGATATATTATAAATCTGTCTTTAAAAGTGCCTAAAAGTTATAATAGATCGATATACTATCGTAAAGATGTCTAATTGCAAGTATTATATTAAAACTCAATCATATGTCCCTATTAGATCGCCAAATCTCCGTATTCGACTAAAAATACTTTTAAAGTCCAATTTATGATAAATCAATGTATTTCAATTGAAATTATCATATTTTTGCTGCTATTCGTTGCATTAATGTTGAATTCATGCCGAATACAAGTATTTAAAGAACGATTCATTGCATAATATGTTACTTTAACTGAATACTAGCAATTATACAGGTATCTAAATATTTTTTTTTTTGAATTTGAAAAAAATATAAGTAATTTTATTTTGATCTTATCTATATCAAGGTATTTTAACATAATACTCTGATTAAATAATTAATATTTATAATATTAATGTATTTTAGCCGAAAGCAGATATTTGACAATCTATCATGGACTTATGATTATGTTCTAATATAATACCAATAATTACATATTTTTTTGGTAGTATATGTCGATATTTTATGACTTATTAGGCACTTTAAACAAGTGTCATTATATTTGAGTTGACCAGTGATGTTTTTATAATAATTCATTGCATTAACATTAACTTCAAGCCAAATACAAGAATTTAGAGAATATTCATTGCATAATAAGTTATTTTAACTGAACACGAGCAATTATAGAAATATTCAATCCTTTGTTATAGTATTTGAAGAGAATACAAAAAATTTAACTTTGATTTTGTCTATATCAATGCATTTTAACATAATACTCAGATTAAATAACTAAACTTTGTTACATCAATGTATTTTAGCCGAAATTAGATATTTAGTGGTTTCTTAGAGACATCTGAATGAGTTTTAAAATAATATCGGCAATTACACATTTTTTTTTACAGTATATCGATCCATTTTAACCTACTAGGCACTTTTAGAGAGTGATTTGTGCCATATCAATGTATTTGAATTGAATAAAGTCTTTTTTACAAATATTTATTGTATTAACATTAAATTCTGATGGAATATAACCATTTAGAGAATGATTCATTGTATAATAAGTCATTTTAACTAAATTGTAGCAATTGTACGATTTTTTCAATGATTTGTGATTGTATTTGATGAGTATATAAATAATTTAACTTTGATCTTGTGTATCTCAAGATATTTTAGCATAATACTATGATTGAACACCTAATGTTTACTATATCGATATATTTTAACTGAAAGCAAATATTTGGCTATCTATTAGGGGCACATGACAGAATTTTAAAATAATACCGAGAATTACACATCTTTTTAATAATATATCAATCTATTTTAACTTATTAGCACATTCAGAGACAAATTTATGACATATCCATGTATTTGATATAAATAGTGACTTTTTTAATCTATTCATGCTAAAAAAGTTGAAGTCAACCGAAATACAAGCATTTAAAGAATGATTAATTACATTATAAGTCATGTTAACTCAATACTAGGAATTATATTAGTATTAAATTATTTTTTATTGTATTTGAAGAGAATACAAGTAATTTAACTTTGATCGAGTCCATATTAGGGCGTTTAATTTAATGCTAGAGTTAAACGACTAATATTTATTATGTCGATGTATTTTAGTCGAAAATAGAGATTTGGCGATTTAATAGGGACATATGTTTGAGTTTTAATATAATACTAGCAATTTGACATCTTTTTCAAAGTATATTGATCCGTTATTACTTATTAGGCATTTTTAATAACTGATTTATGACATATCAATGTATTTGAATTGAATAGTGATGTTTGTACAACTATTTATCAAATTAATGTTAAATTCAAGGCAAATACAACCATTTAGAGAACGATTAATTGCAGAATACGATATTTTAACTAAATACTTGCAATTATATCATAATTCAATTATTGTTTATTGTATTTGAAGAGAATGCAAGCAATTTGTCGTTGATCTTGTCTATATCAATGAATTTTAACATAATACTCTTTTTAAACAACAAATATTTGTATGTCGATGAAGTTTAGCGGAAAATAAATAATTGGCTATCTATTAGGGACATCTTATTAAGTTTTAACATAATACTAGTGATTACACATCTTTTTAATAGTATGTCGATCTAATTTAATCGATTAGACACTTTTAAAGGGAGATTTATGATATATTAATGTATTTGAATTAAACAGAGACCTTTTTACTATTATTCTTTCTATTAACAATGAGTTCTTAGGGAATACAAGCATTTAGAGAACGACTCATTCTATAATAAGTTATTTTAATTGAATAGTAGCAATTATGTAAGTATTCAAGGATTTTTGATTGTATTTGAGAAGCATACATGCAATTTGACTTTAATTTTGTCTATATCAAGGTATTTTAAAATAAAACTCTGATTAAACAATTAATATTTACTATATCGATATATTTTACCTGAAATTAGATATTTGGTGTTTTATTTGGATCATCTGATTGAGTTTTAATATAATACCGGAAATTAAATATCTTTTGGATAGTATATCGATCTATGTTAACCTTTTAGAGACTGGTTTATGATGTTTTAATGTATTTGAACTGAACAGTGACGTTTTTCCAACAATTTATTGCATTAACGTTGAATTCAAGCAGTGTGCAAGCATTTAAAGAATATCTCATGAGATAATAATTCAACTTAACTTAATACTAATAATTATATGAGTATTCAATTATTTTTGGTAGTATTTTAAGAGAATACAGGCAATTTGACTTTGAACTTGTCTATATCAAGGCATGTTAATATAATACTCTAATTAAATAACTAATATTTGTTATATTAATGTACTTTAGCCTAAACTAGATATTTGTCGATTTATTAGGAACATTTGATTGAGTTTTGATATAATACCGGCTATTATACATCTTTTTAAGAGTATATCAATCTATTTTAACCTATTAGGTATTTTTAGAGACTGATTTATAACGTATCAATATATTTGAATTGAACAGTAATATTTTTGGCATTATACTGTGGAAAAGATCTCAAATTGTTAGTATTACATTAAAACTCAATTATATGTCCCTATTAAATCGCCAAATCTTTGTTTTCAGCTAAAATACATCGATATAGCAAATATTAGTTGTTTAATCCGAGCATTAAATTAAATGCCCCGATATGGACTCGATCAAAGTTAAATTACTTGTATTCTCTTTAAATATAATAAAAAATAATTTAATACTAATATAATTGCTAGTATTGAGTTAACAGGACTTATAATGCTATTAATTATTTTTTAAATGCTTGTATTCCGATTGAATTCAATATTTTTAGTATGAATAGATTAAAAAACGTCACTATTTATATCAAATACATTAATATGTCATACATTTATTTCTAAAAGTACTCAATAAGTTAAAATATATTGATATATTATTAAAAAGATGTGTAATTCTCACTATTATTTTAAAACTCTATCATGAGTCACTAATAGATAGCCAAATATTTGCTTTCAACTAAAATATATCGATATAGTAAACATTAGTTGTTCAATCATAGTATTATGGTAAAATGTCTTGAGATAGACAAGATCAAAGTTAAATTATTTGTCTACTCATCAAATACAATCACAAATCATTGAAAAAATCGTACAATTGCTACAATTTAGTTAAAATAACTTATTATACATTGAATCATTCTCTAAATGGTTATATTTCATCAGAATTAAATGTTAATAAAATAAATATTTGTAAAAAAGACTTTATTCAATTCAAATACATTGATATGGCACAAATCACTCTCTAAACGTGCCTAGTAGGTTAAAATGGATCGATATACTGTAAAAAAATGTGTAATTGCTGGTATTATTTTAAAACTCATTCAGATGTCCCTAAGAAACCACTAAATATCTAATTTCGGCTAAAATACATTGATATAATAAATTTTAGTTATTTAATCTGAGTATTATGTTAAAATGCATTGATATAGACAAGATCAAAGTTAAATTGTTTGTATTCTCTTCAAATACTATAACAAAGGATTGAATATTTCTATAATTGCTCGTGTTCAGTTAAAATAACTTATTATGCAATGAATATTCTCTAAATTCTTGTATTTGGCTTGAGTTAATGTTAATGCAATGAATTATTATAAAAACATCACTGTTCAACTCAAACACATTTATATGTCACAAACCACTTGTTTAAAGTATCTAATAAGTCATAATGCTATAACAGATCGATATATACTATCAAAAAAATATATAATTATTTGTATTATATTGAACTTAATCATATGTCCGTAATAGATTGCCAAATATCTGTTTTCGGCTAAAATACATTAATATTATAAATATTAGTTGTTTAATCAGAGTAATATGTGAAAATGCCTTGATATAGACAAGATCAAAGTAAAATTACTTGTTTTCTCTTTAAATTCAATAACAAATGACAGAATACTTATATAATTGCTAGTATTCAGTTAAAATAATATATTTTGCAATGAATCGGTCTCTAAATGCTTGTATTCGGCATGAATTTAATGTTAATGCAACAAATAGCAGCAAAAATGCCATAATTCAATTAAAATACATTAATGTATTATAAATCGGACACTAGAAATGCCTAATAAGCTGAAATACATTGATGTACTATAAAAAGAGGTGTAATTGCCGAAATTATGTTAAACCTTAATCACATATCCCTAATAATTCGCGAAATATTTATTTTTAGCTAAAATTATCAATAAAGCAAATATAAGTTATTTAATCCAAATATTATATTGAAATGCCTTGATATAGACTAGTTCAAAGTCTAATTGCACGTATTTATTTTAAATGCATTCAAAAATCACTGAATATTCATATAGTTGTGAGTATTCTATCAAAATAACTTATTACACAACTAATTATTCTCTAAATGCTTGTATACAACTTGAATTCAACGTTAATGTAATGAATTGAAATAAAAACTCCACAATTCAATTGAAATATATTGATAGATCTAACTAGGTCTCTAAAAGTGCCAAATAAATTGAAATACATCGATGTACAATCAAGAAGAGGTTTAATTGCTAGTATTACACTAAAACTCGATCATATTTCTCTAATAGATTACAAATATTTATTTTCGGTTAAAATACATTGATATAACAAATATTAGTTTTTTAATCAAAGTAATGTATTAAAATACTATGATATAAATAAGATCAAAATCAAATTGCATGTATTCTCCTCAAGTACAATAAAAAATCTTTGAATACTTACGTAATTGCTACTATTCAGTTAAAATAACTTATTATGAAATGAATCGTTATCTAAATGCTTGTATTCCGCAAGAACTCATTATTAATGGAATGAATAGTAGTAAAAAGGGCTCTATTTAATTCAAATACATTGATATGTCATATATTTCTCACTAAAAGTGTCTAATCAGTTAAATTAGATCGACATACTATCAAAAAGATATGTAATTACTAGTATTATGTTAAAACTCAATCAGATGTCCCTAATAGATAGCTTATTATCTATTTTTGGCTAAACTTCATTGATATAACAAATATTTGATGTTTAATTAAAGTATTATGTTAAAATTTATTGATATAGACAAGATCAACATCAAATTGCTTGAATACTCATATAATTGTAAGTATTCTGTTAAAATAACTTATTCTATAATTAATCATTCTCTAAATGCTTGTATTTGGCTTGAATTCAACTTTAATGAGATGAATAGTTGTAAAAATATCACTATTCAATTGAAATATATTGATAAATCATAACTCGGTCATTAAAAGTGCTTAATAAGTCATAATAGATTGATATACTGTGGAAAAAATGTCAAATTGCCAGTATTATATTAAAAATCAATCATATGTAATGAATCATTCTCTAAATGGCTATATTCCACGAAAATTCAACATTAATGCAATTAATATTTGTAAAAAGGTCTCTATTCAATTCAAATACATTGATATGACATAAATCACTCTCTAAAAGTACCTTGTGGGTCAAAATAGATCAATATACTGTCAAAAAGATGTGTAATTACCGGTATTATATTAAAACTCGTTCAGATGTCACTAATACACTGTCAAATATCTATTTTCGCCTAAAATATCTCGATATAGCAAATATTAATTATTTAATCTGAGTATTGCGTTAAAATGCATTGATATGGATAAGATCAAATTCAAATTATTTGTATTCTCTTCAAATACTATAAAAAGGATTGAATATTTCTATAATTGCTCATATTTAATTAAAATAACTTATTATGCAATGAATCATTCTCTAAATACTTGTATTTGGCTTGAATTCAATGTCAATGCAATGAATAGTTATAAAAATATCACATTTCAACTCAAATATTTTGATACGTCATAAACCACTTATTTAAATTCCTAATACTAAATATCAATTTTCGATTAAAATACATTCATATAGCAAACATTAGGAGTGTAATCCTGGTATTATGTTAAAAAACCTTCA
>KZ451947.1:150528-231643 GCA_002786265.1 Apostasia shenzhenica | reverse complement strand
GATATAGTAAATATTAGTTGTTTAATCAGAGTATTATGCTAAAACTCTTTGAGATAGACAAAATCAAAGTCATATTGCATGTATACTCGTCAAATACAATCACAAATTTTTGAAAAAGTCGTATAATTGCTACAATTTAGTTACAATGACTTATTATGTATTGAATCATTCTCTAAATAGTTATATTCCTCCAAAATTCAACATTAATGTAGTAAAAATTTGTAAAAATGTCTCTATTCAATTTAAATATAATGATATGGCATAAATCACTCTCTAAAAGTATCAATCAGGTTAAACTACATCAATACACTGTGAAAAAGATGTGTAATTGCCGGTATTACATTAAACCTCATTCAGATGTCCAAAATGGATCGCCAAATATCTGTTTTCGACTACAATACATCGATATAGCAAGTATTAGTTATTTAATCTAAGTATTGTGTTAAAGTGCATTGATATAGACAAGATCAAAATTCAATTATTTGTATTCTCTTGAAATACGATAAAAATGATTAAATTTTTCTATAAATGCTCGTATTCAGTTAAAATAACTTATTATGCAACGAATCATTCCCTAAATTCTTGTTTACAAATACTAGTTGTTTAATTAGAGTATTATATTAAAATATCTTGATATTGACATGATAAAAGTTAAATTGCTTGTATTCTCTTCAAATTCAATAAACAATAATTGAATACTAGTATAATTGCCAGTATTCTGTTAAAATAACTTATTATGCAATGAATCATTCTTTAAATAATTCTATTCGGCATAAATTCAATATTAATGCAACGCATAACAGCAAAATGCCACAATTCAATTAAAATACATTGAGATATCAAAGATCGAACTTTAAAATGGCTGAATAAGTTGAAATACATTGATGTACTATAAAAAGAAGTGTAATTGCCAAAATTTCATTAAAACTCAATCATATGTCCCAAATAAATCGCTAAATATCTACTTTTAATTATAATAAATCGCTATAGTAAATATTAGTTTTTTTTTAATAAGAGTATTACGCTAAAATGCCATAAGATAGACAAAATCAAAGTCAAATTACTTGTATACCCATCAAATACAATCACATATTATTGAAAAAATCGTATAATTGCTGTAATTTAGTTAAAATAACATATCATGCAATAAATCTTTTTCTAAATGGTTATATTCCGCCAAAATTCAACGTTAATACAATAAATATTTGTAAAAAGGATTTTATTCAATTCAAATACAATGATATGACATAAATCACTCTCTAAACGTGCCAATCAGGTTAAACTACAACGATATACTATCAAAAATATGTGTAATTGCCGATATTATGTTAAAACTCAGTAAATTTCTTGATATAAATAACATCAAAGTAAATTTCTTGATATAAATAACATCAAAGTAAATTTCTTGTATTCTCTTCAAATTCAATAAATAATGATTAATTACTGGTATAATTGCTAGTATTCGATTCAAATAACTTTTTATGCAACGAATCGTACTATAAATACTTGTATTCGGCATTAATTTAAAGTTTATGCAACACATAACAGCAAAATGCCACAATTCCATTGAAATACTTTGAT
This sequence comes from Apostasia shenzhenica, assembly GCA_002786265.1. NCBI lineage: Eukaryota > Viridiplantae > Streptophyta > Magnoliopsida > Asparagales > Orchidaceae > Apostasia > Apostasia shenzhenica. Next base: position 230,062 of record KZ451947.1, on the reverse strand, counting down.
ATATCGAAGATCGGACTTTAAAAGTGCGTAATAAGTTGATATACGTCGATGTACTTAAAAAAGAGATGAAATTGTCGAAATTATATTAAAACTCAGTCATATGTTCCTAATAGATTGTCAAATATCTACATTCAATTAAAATATATCGATATAGTAAATATTTATTGTTTAATTAGAGTATTATGCTAAAATATCTTGAGATAGATAAGATCAAAGTCAAATGCTTGTATACTCGTCAAATACAATCAAATTTTTTTGAAAAAGTCGTATAATTGCTACAATTTAGTTACAATAACTTATTATGCAACAAATCATTCTCTAAATGGTTATATTTCATCAGAATTCAACATTAATGCAGTAAATATTTGTAATAATCTTATTAAAAAACTAATATTTACTATATCGATGTGTTTTAATTGAAAGCAGATATTTGACTATCTATTTTGGACATATAACTGAGTTTTAATGTAATTTCAATAATTACACCTCTTTTTCAGAGTACATCGATGTATTTTAACTTATTCATCACCTTTAGTGTTCGAACTTCGATATCTCAATGTATTTAAATTAAATTGTGGCATTTTATTGTTATGCGTTGCATTAATATTGAAGTCATGTCAAATACAATTATTTAAAGAAAATGATTGGATGCATAATATGTCATTTTAACAGAATACTAGCAATTATGCTAGTATTCAATTATTGTTTATTGATTTTGAAGAGAATACAAGCAATTTTACTTTTATCATATCTATATTAAGGCATTTTAATATAATACTCTGATTAAACAACTAATATTTACAATATTGATATATTTTAACAGAAAACAGATATTTGAAAATCGATTAAGAACACATATCAATTGTGTTCTAAAATAATATCAATAATTATATATTTTGTTGATAGTATATCAATCTATTATGACTTATTCGGCACTTTTAACAACTGGTTTATGACATCAACATATTTTAGTTCAACAGTAATATTTTTATAACTATTCATTGTATTAACATTGCATTCAAGCCAAATACAAGCATATAGAGAGTGATTCATTACATAATAAGTTATTTTAACTAAATATGAGCAATTATAGAAATATTCAATCCTATTTTATAGTATTTGAAGAGAATATAAATAATTTAACTTTGACCTTGTCTATATCAATGCATTTTAACACAACACTCAGATTAAATAACTAATATTTGTTATATCGATATATTTTAGTCGAAAACAGATATTTGGTGCTCTCTTAGGGACATCTGACTGAGTTTTAATATAATACCGATAATTATACATCATTTTTAAAGAATATCGCTGTATTTTAACCTAATAGGCACTTTTAGAGAGTGATTTATGCCATATCAACAGATTTGAATTGAATAGAGACTTTTTCACGAATATTTACACCATTAACGTTGAATTCTGGTGGAATACAATAATTTGGAGAACGATGTATTGCATAACAAGTCATTTTACCTAAATTGTAACTATTATACGATTTATTCAATAATTAGTGACTGTATTTCATGAGTATACAAGTAATTTGACTTTCATCTTGTCTATCTCAAGGCATATTAGCATAATACTCTGATAAAATAACTTATATTTATTATATCGATGTATTTTAACTGAAAACAGTTATTTGATGATTTATTAGGGACATCTGACAGAATTTCAATATAATTTCGAAAATTACACCTCTTTTTTTATGGCACATCATCGTATTTCAACTTATTAGGTACTTTTAGAGTCTTATTTTTTATATATGAATGTATTTCAATTGAATTGTGCATTTTTGCTGCTATACATTGCACTAACGTTGAAATCATACTGAATACAAGTAATAAGAGAACGTTTCAACACATAATAAGTTATTTTAACTAAATACTAGCAATTATACCTGTATTCAATCATTGTTTATTGAATTTGAAGAGAATACAAATAATTTAACTTTGATCATGTCTATATTAAGGCATTTTAACATAATACTTTGGTTAAACAACTAATATTAATAATAATGATGCATTTTAGCCGAAAGCAGATATTTGGCAATCTATTAGGGACATATAATTGAGTTCTAGTATAACACCAATAATTACTTATCCTTTTGATATTATATCGATTTATTATTACTTATTCGGCACTTTTAACAACTAGTCTATAACATATTAAGGTATTTGTGTTGAACAGTGATGTTTTTATGACTATTAATTGCATTAATATGGAATTCAAGCCAAATACAAGCGTATATAAAATGATTCATTGCATAATAAGTTATTTTAACTGAATAAGAACAATTTTAGAAATATACAATCCTTTTCATAGTATTTGAAGAGAATACAAATAATTTAACTTTGATCTTGTCTATATCAATGCATTTTAAAAAACACTCAGATTAAATAACAAATATTTGCTGTATCGATACATTTAATCGAAAACAGATATTTTGCGATCTATTAAGCACATCTTAATGAGTTTTAACATAGTATCAGCAATTACACATCTTTTTGATAGTATATCAATGTAGTTTAACTGATTGGCACTTTTAGAAAGTGATTTATATCATAACATTGTATTTGAATTGAATAGAATTTTTTTACAAGTATCTACCGTATTAACGTTGAATTTTGGCGGAATATAACCATTTAGTAAAAGATTCATTGCATGATACGTTAGTTTAACTAAATTTTATCAATTATACGATTTTTTCAATAATATGTGATTGTATTTGACGAGTACACAAACAATTTGACTTTGATCTTGCCTATCTAATGGCATTTTAACGTAATACTCTTATTAAAAAAATTAATATTTACTATATCGATTTATTATAATTGAAAGTAGATATTTAACGATCTATTCGGGACATATGACTGAGTTTTAATGTAATTTCGGCAATTACACTTCTTTTTTATAGTACATCGACGTATTTAAACTTATTCGGCACTTTTAGTGTCCGATCTTTGATATCTCAACGTATTTCAATTGCATTGTGGCATTTTGCTGTTATGCGTTGCATTAATATTGAATTCATGCCGAATACAATTATTTAAAAAATGATTCATTGCATCATAAGTTATTTTAACAGAATACTGGCAATTATACTAGTATTTAATTATTGTTTATTGAATTTGAAAAGACTACAAGCAATTTTACTTTTATCATGTCTATATCAAGACATTTTAATATAATACTCTAATTAAACAACTAATATTTGCAATATTGATGTATTTTAGCAGAAAGCAAATATTTGACAATCTATTAAAAACATATATTAATTGAATTTTAAAATAATACTAACAATTACATATCTTATTGATAGCATATCGATCTATTATGACTTATTTTCAAGTTTTGTCAACTAGTTTATGACATATTAATGTATTTGAGTTGAACGGTGATATTTTTACGACTATTCCTTGTATTAACATCGAATTCAAGCCAAATACAAGAATTTAGAGCATGATTGGTTGCATAATAAATTATTTTAACTGAATACGAGCATTTATAGAAAAAATTCAATCCTTTTTTATCGTATTTCAAGAGAATACAAATAATTGAACTTTGATCTTGTCTATATCAATGCATTTTAACACAATACTCAGATTAAATAACTAATACTTGTTATATCGATGTATTGTAGTCAAAAACAGATATTTGGCGATCCATTTGGGACATCTGAATGAGGTTTAATGTAATACCAGCAATTACACATCTTTTTCAAAGTGTATTGATGTAGTTTAACCAAATTGACACTTTTAGAGAGTGATTTATACCATATCATTATATTTAAATTAAATAGAGACCTTTTTACAAATGTTTACTACATTAATGTTGAATTTTGGAGGAATATAACCATTTAGAGAAAGATTCAAAACATAATAAGTCATTGTAACTAAATTGTAGCAATTATACGACTTTTTCAAAAATTTGTGATTGTATTTGACGAGTATACATGCAATATGACTTTGATTTTGTCTATCTCAAAGAGTTTTAGCATAATACTCTGATTAAACAACTAATATTTACTATATCGATGTATTTTAGTTGAAAGCGGATATTTGGCACTCTATTAGGGACATATAACTGAGTTGTAATATAATTTCGGCAAATGCATCTCTTTTTTATAGTACATCGACGTATTTCAGCTTATTACGCACTTTTAGAGTCCGATCTTAGATATATCAAAGTATTTCAATGGAATTCTCTTCAAATACTATAAAATAGGATTGAATATTTCAATAATTGCTTGTAATCAATTAAAATAACTTATTATGCAATGAATCACTCTCTATATGCTTGTATTTGGCTTGAATGTAGTGTTAATGCAATGAATAGTTATAAAAATATCACTGTTGAACTAAAATACATTGATATATCATAAACCAATTGTTAAAAGTGTCGAATAAGTCATAATAGATCGATATACTATCAAAAAGATATGTAATTCTTGATATTATTTTAGAACTCAATCATATGTCTCTAACAGATTGTCAAATATCAGCTTTCGGCTAAAATAAATCAATATTATCAATACTAGTTATTTAATCAGAGTATTATGTTAAAATACATTGATATAGACATGATCAAAGTGAAATTGCTTGTATTCTTTTCAAATTCACAAAACAAGGATTGAGTACTGGTATATTTGCTAGTATTCGATTCAAATAACTTTTTATGCAACGAATCGTTCTATAAATACTTGTATTCGGCATGCATTTAAAGTTAATGCAACGCATAATAGCAAACAAATAATTTAACTTTGACCTTGTCTATATCCATGCAATTTAACACAACACTCAGATTAAATAACTAATATTTGTTATATCGATATATTTTAATATCGTTATATTTTAACCTAATAGGTACTTTTAGAGAGTGATTTATGTCATATCAACAGATTTGAATTGAGTAGAGACCTTTTCACAAATATTTACACCATTAACGTTGAATTCTAGTGGAATACAATAATTTGGAGAACGATGTATTGCATAACAAGTCATTTTTAACTAAATTGTAGCTATTATACGATTTATTCAATAATTATTGACTGTATTTTATGAGTATACAAGTAATTTGATTTTCATCTTGTGTATCTCATGGCATTTTAGCATAATACTCTGATTAAAAAACTTATATTTATTATATCGACACATCTTAACTGAAAGCAGATGTTTGATAATTTATTAGGGACATCTGACTGAGTTTCAATATACTTTCCAAAATTACACCTCTTTTTTGTGGTACATCATCGTACTTCAACTTATTAGGCACTTTTAGAGTCCGAGTTTTTATATATGAATCTATTTCAATTGAATTGTGATTTTTGTTGCTATTTATTGCACTAACGTTGAATTCATGTTGAATACAAGCAATAAGAGAATGTTTCAATGCTTAATAAGTTATTTTAACTAAATACTAGCAATTATACCAGTATTCAATCATTATTTATTGAATTTGAAGAGAATAAAAATAATTTTTACTTTGATCATGTCTACATTAAGGCATTTTAACATAATACTTTGATTAAATAACTAATATTTATAATATTGATTGTTGGTATTATACTAAAACTCAATTATATGTCTCTACTAGATTGCCAAATATCTGCTTTAGGCTAAAATGCATCAATATTATAAATATTAGCTAAAATTGAGAAGTTATAGTGATAAAAAATGTTGTCACATATTATCTAAAGCTGTTATGAAATAATAATCATTAGAAATCCTATCAAAAAAAATAGTAACAAGTTTTCGTCATTAATTAAGTGTTTTAGTGATAATTATAATTTTAATAATAAAAATATTATTATTATTGTCCCGTTTGTTTTGAAGTTAAAAATCAACTTGATTTATTTTTAACCTGACATATCACATCATACATAAGATTTAATATTAAAAATTAATTTTATTTCACATCCTACACACATTACTAAAATAATAACTAACTTTTATCATATTCCTTACATATCTCAACATAATAACTAAATTTATATCACATCCCTAACATATTTCAATATAATAATTAGCTTTATTTCATATCATTCACAATTTTTAATAAAAAAATCTCTATTTAAACTTAATTTTAACTTTGTTAAATTTAATTTTATAAACAAATATCCTAATTGTAAAAAATAATCACAAGAGATAGAAGTTTAATGACAACTTGTAATCACTAATTGTATGTGTTTTAGTGATATAGTAAATAAATAGATTTACAAGTACATGTATTCAGTTGGAATGTATTAATATATTATCAAACAATTATATAATTATTGAAATTCAGCAAAAATACATTAATATTTTAAAAATCTGCATTTGAATCACTCTATTTAGTCAAAATTCATTAAAATATTATCGAATATTAGTTTATTTATCAATATTTAGTACAAAAGTTGAAAATATCACCGATTATAGGTTAATCACATTTCATCGAACTCCGACGGCCTCATTTTTTATCTTATTTTCACCTACAAGGAAAGAGAAGCTTTTTGGATAGTCATCAAGGCCCTAAGCACCCATGCTTTATTCATTCCAAAGCATGAATGGGCCATCTTTTGCTTTAGTAGAATTTTTTGCTCCATATCTAAGGCTCTGTTTGGTAATAAGAAAAAAAAAGATTTGGTTGAAATTTTTAGTTGTTTTTGAAAAATGTGTATGATGTGAAATAAAGTAAATTGATTATATTAAAAATTATGTAGGATGTGAAATAAAGTTGATTGATTTATTGAGAAATGTATTGAATGCGAAATAAAGTGATTGTTTAATGTTAAAATTTGTGTGAGGTGAGATATAAAATAAAATTTTAAGTTTTTTTTTTAAAATAAATTTAAGATTTTTGATATAGCTAATTTTAGCCATAATTTTTAGCTCATTGCCAAATAGGGCCTAAGGATTAAAAAATTGTATGCATGTACTTTATTAGTGCTATTAGAACTAATTTCAATCTTATTGTGAATGACCCTTTGACTTCTAAACATTACATCTAAGTATTTGGATCCCTTAGGTCTTGTTTGGTGCGACGACCAAAATCATGATAAAAAAGTATTAATTTAAATAATAATAATAATAAATAATTTTTTTAGTTATTTTATACAAAATTTAATATAAAAAATATTATTTTATTTCACATGCTCAATAGTTCTTAATAAAAATATTAACTTTATTTCACATCCTAGATCACAATACTCAATTCTAATTTTTTGGTCTAGGATGTAAAATAAAATTGATATTTTTATTAAAAATTATTAAATTTATGAAATAAAATAATATTTTTTATATTAAAATTTATATAGAATAATTAAAAAATTTATTATTATTATTATTAACTTTTAATCTTTGCACTAAATAAGACTTTAATGAAAGTTTCTAGGTTTCTTCTAAAGTTTCAATCTTTAGAGTTCAAGTCATGAATTTTTTTTTCAAGTTTCTCAACTTGAGAAAGATTAGCTTGTCATTTAAGATCACTTGAGTGACATTGAATGCTATAGCATTTTAATATTGGGGTTTTTACCCGTATGACACAAAAAATTTCAATATTTACTTATTAGACACCCTAAAGTTAAATATTACATGACACACACTTATTTATTTTAATTTTACAACCAACACACCCTAGTTAAAAAATCCTTACATTTTATTTAAGTAAACCATACTTAAGTTATGTTTTAACTTAAATAAGGTTCATAGGAATAAAATCTAACCCCTTTTGTATCTTAAATTAAATCTAATCGTTAAGATGAGCATCTAACGATTAGATTTAAAATATTCTACATAAATAATAGATTTAAATAGTTTTTAACATGTAAGATTTAAGTTAAGGTGCACCGAAAGTTAGATTTTATTCCTATGAACCTTATTTAAGTTAAAACATAACTTAAGTATGATTTACTTAAATAAAATGTAAGGATTTTTTAACTAGGGTGTGTTGGTTGTAAAATTAAAATAAATAAGTGTGTGTCATGTAATATTTAACTTTAGGGTGTCAAATAAGTAAATATTGAAGTTTTTTTGTGTCATACGGGTAAAAATCTCTTTAATATTTTACATTTTAAATTTAAATAATCGATTCTAATATTTTAATTTAAAATGTGAAATAAAATAGATATTTTTATTAAAAATTATTAAATATGTAAAATAAAATAATATTTTTTATATTAAAATTTATATAAAATAATTAAAAAATTTATTTATTTATTATTATTATTATTATTAATTTTTAAATTAATATTATTTTTATCTGATTTTAATCATCTCGTCAAACAGGCCTCAGGTATACAAATTCTCCTAGAATAATTTACCAAAGGTAAATAAGCGTGCTCGATAGGGTTTCAAATTGGCACGCCCGCCGCAGTGAAGATGGATCTGAGAGAAGTTGGTTCTTCACTTGATGCACTCGTCTCCTCGTTCAACGCTCGCATCGTCGAGCTCCAGGAGCTCGCCATTGCACGAAACGGTAACCTCCTTCCTCCTTCCCCCGTCAATCCATTTCACTTTCTTGATTTCTATTATTCCCTTTAACTAATCAGACGATGTCCAAACCCTCGTCAGTGTACCCTTCAACGGGAATGCCTGATCTCAGTGCCATGGACGCGACGCTAGCGGTCATGGAGTCTCAGGTCCAAGCGATCAAGGATCGATTGCAGGAAGAAAGAAGTGCAATACCCAAGGCCAAGGTTTCGATCCCGCTTGCTTCTTGTTCAACTTTACTTTTTCGGTATGAAACTGGAGTCTATCCAGATTTTTTGGTTGCAGAAACTCATCCAGCACTCCTTGAACCAGCAGAAGAAGCTGCAGCACATGCTCGCATATGCGCCCTCTAGGATTCCCGAAAGCATGGGATTGTCCGATTTTAGCTTGGTTTCTACGTAATTGTTGACGAATTTGATTAGTCGATTTGCTGGATTTGAGCTATTAATTCTGTTTTTGTTTTCCCCAGCTCTAATCAGAACTCAGTACACAACGGTGGGTTAGATGAACAATTGATATTCCCCGAGGAGCCAGTTCTGGTGCCTAAGGTAATAAACGGTGTCACATTTCTACCGATCTTACTGTTTCTGAAGTGGCATCTGCTCTTTAACTTTTTTCGTAACCAAACAAGAACTAACTTGATTGGTCGTTTGAAATTTGGAGAACTGCTTGGAGATTAGTTTTGTTTGCTAAGTGCCATTATGATTGTTCCATGTTTAATCCGACGAGGTGCTAGTTGTTACAGTATTATTATGTTGCAACATTCTTTTGTTTCATTAACGCTGTGTTGTTCAATGTAAGTTCCATACTATTCGCGTATCTTTGCCTTAGTTGAATCCTAGGTTGCAGTTATCAACATTCCCCATTTGGTTTGAGGATAAGAAAGATGGTTTAGTTGAATTTTGTAATTTTTTTCAAAAAGTGTGTATAATGTGAAACAAAGTGAGTTATATTAAAAATTATGTTGGATGTGAAATAAAGTTGATTTATTTGTTGATAATTATATTGAATGTGAAATAAGGTTATTATTTAATGTTAGAATTTGTGCATGATGAGATATAAATTTTTTTTTTTAAAATAAATTAAAGTTTTTTGCTATGGCTATTTTAGTTATGTTTTTTTTTTCCCGTGAATCAAACAGAAAGGTGATGTAAAACAAATTTTGAGTAAGTAGACTCAACCCAAAGTCAGATATTTTGAGTTAAAGCTGGCTTGAAAGCAGTTTGGACACAAGATCATTCAATTCTGAGCCAGGCTTGAAATGATTGATTCCAGTTCTATTTGATTTCAAAATCGAGTTTGTTCTTTTTTCAAATTGCTGGAATTGAGATGGCTCTATTGATAAAAAAACCCCAAAAAATTCAAGTTGAATGTGGGGTAAGGGATTTGACGCAAAGTCACTAGCTTGAAGGAAATTAACCTAAATTAGCTCATGATTTAATTTAAAAAAATTCATATGATATGGGATAGAATCAATATTTAAAAAGGCTTTGAGGTTTTATTATATTGATGAGTCCTAGTCATCATATAGCTACCTATGTGTTCCGGTAGACTGATAATTATTTTTCTTATTTTTTACGGTTTATGTGTTTTTTTTTTTTTTGAATTTTTTTTTACTGTTTATGTATTGTAACTCGGCCATTTTGAGTTTTGTTGTTTATTGTTAAGCGTAGTTGGTCCCAAATCTGGATAAAAGAAATGTTGGTCTAATTTCTTTAGTTATTTCATCTCTTAATATCCATCCTCCATCATGGTTACAATGCAAGAAACCTCCACCTCTGGATACCTCTTTGATGTCATCTTTGACAAAATATTTTGAGATGGTGTGAGAGTATTTAGGGATGATTTTATCAAAATTCTTATTACTTTCAACAACAATTGAAGCATGCACAGCTTGTTATGATGGAGAATGAGATATCATTATACTGGTGCAAGTCCCACAATTGTTGAAATTTTTGTGGAGGAGGATTGTTTGGCTGAGGTAATTTTTACCTATTTTAATTTGATGAAAGAGCTTCAAAATATGTTAAACCTATATTATGTTTCAGTATTGAAGAAAATTGAGAAAGTCTTACAATTGTATCTTCAATAATGTTTACTTTGATTTTATTGAAAGTATTGATTTTGCATCATTCACTTCCTATTGAATCTTTTGTTCTTTGTGAACAACAAAAAACAAGAAGTTTGGATTGAGAACAATTAAGAGACTGGATAAAGAGACTACTAATGAAGATATTGGAATTACTAAAAATGAAAACACTATTTTCATTAAGGATTTTCTTGAACTTGAGTTTCTAAGTATGAGTAGATGTCTCTCATGCAAATTCTTCTGCTAATAAATTCATTTTAATCTCTTAAACTTTATGCTTAGTAAAAAAGGGCAAATTATAATCTCGTGCTAAGATTCACACAATCATTTCAAAGGAGATGAATAAATTTGCAGTTGAATTTGTAAATTGTAACTTGGCAATCTTTTTTATTCTTGCACTAAACAAACTCTTGCATGAAATTTTACATTAATGGAGAGTTACATTGAGGTTCATCCAATGCAATTTTTTTTGCTAATTATCTTTTTTCAGTTCATATTACTATCTTTCACTCTCATATTTACATTCATTTGAGCTAAGATCTGTTTTCTATTCTTCAAGAATTTGAACACAATGCAAATTTATTTTAATCTTTTGAACATTTAAATATTAAGCTTGCCTTGATTACAAAGGATCTATTGCTAGCCTAGGAGCATTTGATCTTTTTGTTTTGTCTAGTATTTCTCTTCTAGGACGTTTACATCTTATGATTGGATTGGTGACAATCAGATCACAAAGGAAGAATGTGAAGTGTTAGGTCACCCTCGAGTCGTATGTACATGCCAACTCGACATAGTTGAGCTCTTTATAAGTGGAAGAGAATAATGTAAATCCAGATAACTCTAAAGGAGAATTTGATTAGTTTATGTGAAGCAATGTTGATAGTTTGTTAGATTTTGTAATGAGCAGATATATTATTTACATTCTTTTAGTTATTAGCTATAGTATTTGTCCTTAGTTTTGTTTATCACTTAATGAATGCTTATCTCTTTAGTTTCTTATAATTTATTTGCATTTATATTCTGAAACTCCATAAATGGTTCTAAATCTTTGTAATTTGTAGATGTGGAAAGTTACCTATTAATCTCATTCTTCTTCTTCTCCTCTACTTCATACCCTTTCTTCTCTATTTCATACCTTTTTTTTCACATGTTCTGCATCGTTAATGCTTTGTTGTGGTTGTTATGTTGCTATGTTGTGAAAAATCCTGTAATTTGAAGCTAGATAATGGGTAGCAGATAAAATGTTTGGAACATTTCTGATGTATATTTGAAGATGACGTATATTCTATTAAGCAAGTCCAACCATGAATTTCAACTGATGAATTTAGTTGACCAACACTTGTAGGAAAAAAAGGGTCGGTTTGCACCACGTTGGTATGTCACTGCCTCAGAGTTGGACTCGGTGGCATCGTGAGTTCAAAATCCATCCTACTTTTTTTTTCAAAGAAAATCCTCAATATTTTGGCCCTGCACCATTTTGGATCTCTGATTATTTCATCAATTTAGTCTATGATTCTCTCAAACCCTGCTTTCTTTTGCCATTTTTACGTCTTGTAAAACACACCAGAAATCCTTTTGTAGGCTTTTTTATTAGCTTTTATCATATTAGTTAACTGTTGTACATTGATGCAATACGTGTACATAATTGTGTAATGTTGCTTATGTTCTTACAGCCTAGTGATAGCAAAAAGTCAGAAACCTTGAAATCTATGTGGAAAGTTAAAGTTTAATGGAAGTCTAAGTGCAATTTGATGCAATGAAGATTTAATCATGGAATTTACTAAATTATTGCTTTCCTGTTTGGGCTTTCTGTATAATATAGAAGTGATTAGCTAAGTGAAACGTTCTTCTTTTCTGGTATCTTAGATTGTGTCTTCGCCAAGTATATTTACTATTTGTTAAGTTTTTTGCTCTACTGCCCTTATAGTCTTTCCTGTGAACTTTTTTTTTAAAAAAAGTTTTTATAGCGTCTTTTCTGTGAAGTTAATGAGACTAGCTGGCAAGATTTTGGGGGCATTTGATAGGAAGCTTATGCCAAATGTAGGCTGTTTAAGAGGGCTTAAGATAGCAAAAGCCATACCGTTTTAGTAGACAGTAAAAATAGAACAACTCAAGTCCAAACCAAATTTTAATCACTTTAGCCTCTCAAGGAGGCTTTGAGCTTTTTAAGCCAAAGCCACCTGGATGTGGTTTAATGTAAACCTCTTGACAAAGTCATCATCCAAATACTTTTCTAGCTTTAAGTCGCTCACAGAATATTGAATACCATCTTAATCTTGTTAATCTATAACTGATTATACTTAAAATCTTAAGCTGCCATCAAATGGCTCTTTATGTTATCATGGCTTGGTAAAACTAATCATATTTACCCATCTAACCTGAAGATTCAAATTGGAGAATGGGGTTTTCCAACTTTGGTACATAGATCATGAAACGGATTCCACATTGTGGTGGTAAACAACAGGATAAATATGTGGATAATCCCGAGCATGACAGCTGGTTTTAGCTTTATAATTGTTTTGTGGCTTTGCAGTTGACTACTTGAAACTTGAGAGTGTGTTGTGTATTGTTTGATGGCTTCTCACAATCAATTGCTAGATTTTATATATATTAATATTTTCTTCAATTTGGAAATTTAAAAATTCCAGTCGACAAAAACATTGGTAATGCTGGAATTTTTTTTGGTTATACGATAATCCTTTAAGATCTTCAAAATCTTGATACTCTGTTTATCTTCAATCTTGTTTTGTGTTTATATGCCCTTTTGGATTATTAGATGGTTCTTGTTTCTTTAAGGTTGCAATGAGTAGAAATACCGGGAGCTTGATTCAACTTGAACTCAACTCAAACCATTCAAATTAGGCTTCAACTCGAATTTTCTTTCACTTCAAGTCAACTTTACTCAAGATCGGTTGTTTTTCAATTCAACCTCAATTTTCATTTCTAGCTACATACAAGTTTAGCTTTCCGAAAATTAAAAAAAAAAAGATGATTATCTATATTGCATAGTAATCATTTTACATATTATTCATACATACTTGATAAATTATATAGTACACACTTTTTTACACTATGCACACTATAAATTATTAGAAAAATTATATTGGACACACCATGATTGTAGTATGGAGGTAATTTGTATATACTTTGTGAGTGAGAATGTAATTTATCAAATATGGATGGATAATATGCAAAATGACAAGTTTACTGTAGCATATAGGTAATTATCCCTAAAAACAATTATATTAATGCGATAATCTTGGGAATGAAAAATATGACTTCCCACTACCTATTTCCTCTAGAATATCACTATGCCATATCATTGCTTTTAAAGTTTTTTACAAATCATGAAATATGTAATTTCGAGTATTACTTTTGACTTGGAAGAAAAGCATTTTTGGGTTTTCTAAATATGTGGTTAGTCGCTCGTAGTTATTTTTAATTCATTGAAACATCTTTTTTTAAAAATCAAGCATGACTCAGAAACTCAATCTTAAATACAATTTACCCCACACTGAGGATTACCTATATATTCAATACCTAAGGCCCTGTTTAGCGTGAGGACCAAAATGGTACTAGTTTAAAAAATAATGATAATAAATAAATTTTTTAATCATTCTACATAAATTCTAATATAAAAATTATTATTTTATTTCACATACTCAATAATTTTTAATAAAAATATCAATTTTATTTCACATTTTAGACCAAAGTACTAGAATCAAGTATTTTAGTCTAGAATATGAAATAAAGTTGATATTTTTTATTGAAAATAATTGAGTATGTGAAATAAAATAATATTTTTTTATATTAGAATTCGTGTAGGATAATTAAAAATTATTATTATTATTATTTTTATTATTATTATTATTTTAAACTAGTACCATTTTGGTCCTAACGTCAAACAGGGCCTTAGAAAAATAATCATTACACTTTGTTCTTTGATGTAGTTACATGAGGGGTAGACTCACTCTGGACAAGGTAAACTTTGCTATCAGTGAGATGGCTACATATGCTGATTCCAATTTCCAACTCATTACACTCCCCAAGAAGAAGGTATTCATTTTGTTTAGTTGGTTACTTTTTCAACATTTTGTTTATTTTGTGCTACCTTGGTTAATGTATTTATGTGCTTATGTAGTTGTCAGATGATAGCTGGGAAAGGGCTTTGGTATGTAATTTCACTCAGTTTGAATGCTAGTAGTAGTAGTAGTAGCAGGATTTAAAATTGGATTAAAAGAAAATTTACCTAGTTGATTGTATTTTGATCTTTTACCTCATCACATTATCGCCTCAATATAAGAAGCTTTAGTATAAACTGCAGGAATTAAGAGATATTGCAATGTCTCCAGAACTAAAAGGCAGACACTTCCTTCTTGAAACAGATATAAAAGGGCCTGGTTTGAAGCTTGACAATACAGGAAAAGCTACAATAATTGTGAGTACTTTGATTCTTTGATATGTTTCATAGGAAGTGCAACCATAGTTGAATAGGAATTAGAAACATAATAGCAATCATCCCTTCGAGTTTTAGAATATCTCAGTCAGATTATGAACACTTATGGAGTTAATGTTGGGCATTAAATGAATCGAGTTCGAGTGAGCTGAACTTATTTTGAGTTTTTTTTTTGGTTAGAAACGAATTACAACTATTTGAATTTGAGTTGAGTTTTGAGTTTATAAGGGTGAGAATGATCGGAGTTCGAGTTGAGCCAGACACGACCCAAGTTCATCTAATTGATTTATAGATTGATTTGACCTCAAATTGTTGCTTGAACTTTTCAAGTTTAAGTTGGCTCTATTGGACTAGCATTTGATTTTAAGATTGTTTAAATTTTAGTCAAGCTATCTCAAACCCCCTAATGAATTAAGATTTATTTTGGAAAAATATAAGCATCCTTCATTAGGTGCTGAACATGAGTCATATTCATCAATTACTGAAAACACTCTTAACAACTATATTTTACATTCTTTAAATACTTAAAAATAATTAAAATAAATTATATTATTCTTAGTTATAAAATAAATTTTGAGCCAAGTTGGATTTGAGTAGATCCAATTCATCATGGCTTGAACTTATTTACATAAATTGAGAGTTGTAAATGTGGCTCGTGGCCCGGCTCAACAAACTTGACTCGAGCTCAATGTAAGATAATTATTGATCTGAAAATCGAGCAATTATTGATCTTGGGGACAAACTCAAACTCTTACTCCTATATTACGGTTGTTATGTACAATATTATTATTGAAGATATGCATAAATAACTTAATTTATTTCTAGAACACTCTTTATGAGGTGTTATATCTATTAGTTATCTTAAATATATTAATATTTTTGAATAATATTATCTTTATAATTATAGATTTATATATAACAAATCAAGTTCAAGTTATGTTGCTTTTATTTCGAGCGAGCTGACTTTATATATGATTCATGTGTGAATCTAGTCAAACTAATATCAAATGAGTTTCAACCAAAATTTAACCTATCTGGTAGGCAGAGTGAAGTGGGTTCAGTCGTTTTGAAGCTAATTTACTTGAATGAATCCACCAAACATATTTTCCAATAAAATGTAGTCAAATCCAAAAAACCAGTTTCAAGCTATTTTTAAAACTATGCAGTTGAAATCATCTATTACGTGATTTCAAGGGAATTCGCTTCACTTATTCAAAGTCATTTCAAGATTTGAATTCAATTCTACTTATTTCAAAGCTGAATTTGTTGTCAAATAGGCCTTAAAAGGTATTACTCTGATAACTTTGGGTATACAAGCTTTTTCATTGTAGGATTACGTTTTGTTTATCATTTTGATTTAGTCTCTTCTGGCCTTTTTCCTGCTGAGGACCTGAGTTTAGATATGTTTTTTCAATCAGGATATTTCAATGTGTGATGGTACTTCATTTGATTTTCAGCTTGCCTGGGTTGTAGGAGGGTAACATTATTATTTCATGTATAGCTGATGTTGATGCAAATGGTAGGACTCCAATGAAATCAAAGTGCACACCTAAGAGCTATATTGCAATGATCCAAAAAAAGTAAACCATGTAAAATAACTCTTAATTTTCTAGAATTTCATAGTAATTTTCTTATTCTTTCTCACTTGGGGATGTTAATGAGTACCGAGTATAGTTCGAACAAGTTGAGCTCATTCTGAATTCAAGTCAAGTTTGTTTTGAGTTGAGTAAACATCATTTGAATTCGAGTCGAGTTTTGAAGTTGATTACAAGCTATGCTTCTTTGGTTGCATGACCAAATTAGTTATGCTTTGGCCAAAAGGACCATATTTAAAAAATTAGTTTTTAAATAATAAATTAGCTTTTATCACATCCTACATAAATATTAATATAAACAATTCATTTTATTTCATGTCACATGCCATTTTAATACATCTATCAATTATTTCACATTCTACACATAATTAATTAATTTTATTTCCCATTATACACACATCGTAAGGCTACCAAAAATTTTTCATGTCAAAGACCATTTTAGTCATGCAAGCAAGTACGTTTTTCTCATAAATAAAATTGGTTTCCAAGTATTACACATATCATATGTAGTTTTTGTATTCAAAATTATATACTCTTTTTAAGTTTTCATATGCATTAATCACCTTATGATCGGGACACGATTTCATCGAACTATCAATTCATCCCAAGCAGGGTTTACACATGATAACTGAGTTCTTATCGCATGGCATCGATTTAGATGGTGGCTGGACATGGGGCGGACAGAGGCACATATAGTAACAGACATGATTGGTGGCAAATTAGTTTAATTTGAAATTCCCTTTTATTATGTTGCTTATTTTGAGTAGGAATTTCAAATTTTAGAATAATTTATCAAGTTTCCTTTCAAATATTTCAAATTAGTATATCGTAATTTACTTAATTGCTTTTTTATTTTCTAAGTAATATATGGAGCCTTGAATTCTCATATTTTTTTATTAATTCTAAAATAAGATTATTTTGAATTGATATTTATGTGTAATATCCCCGTCAAGGGAAAGGTTGTGGTTTTGAGTAAAAGTTCCAAAATACTTTAATTTGATTAATGTATTTTCATAGCTTTTCCTAACTTATTATAAAAACAGATAATCAAGTCAGGATCTGAGTTCTGCCCTTGTTGAACTTCACAAGGAAAGCCTTATTTCTTGTGTTCGGCCCCAACCGAGCCTCTAATGCTCGCCCGTTTGGATCACACCCCTCGCCCGCACAACCAAGAAGTGGAACATCCACTGAGTTTGCTACCATAATGGGGCTTTGCCTTTCTGTGTCAAGTTGCAAGACAACGAATAGTTTGCTTGCGTCTGACGCAATCTATTCCACCTGCATGTCCTTTCCACTGTTGCCTTGCTTGCATCCACCTTATTGTTTGCCACACTGTCACCAGTTGTACAATCCGCTCTGCCCCCTTTTTGGCACATCGACTCCACTTGTCTTTATAGCTAGCGTCCATTGTGATCTTGTCAGCTATTGGCAACCACCGCCCACTCCAACCTCTATTTTGTCTTTTTTACCCCTGATGACCTTGGATTGATTGTTGTGCCCCATTACTAATCTCTTATAACTGCAGTTCAGGAGTCTCTCCACCCTCCATTGACGTAGTCCTCCCTCCTTGATTAGTGGAAACATTTGACTTAAAGAACCCATGTTATGATTGAGTACATTACAAAATTTAATAAATACATGATGTGATGTAGAGTGATTGAAAGTCTCATGACAACCCTATCCATATTTCGAGTTAGATTAGAGGAAGACATATAGTGCGAGTTATATTTATCTATAATACGCTCAAGGAGGTTTATCAGATGGCTCAGGGCTATGAGCGATTTCAAAGACCTTTTGCTTCCCCATGTATTGATGCTTGGGATGGTCATTCAGTGTTAGGCTAAGGGCAAAGTTGTTGTTAGTGAGTCCTCGTATGACAACATCGAACATCTACTGCCTTGTTTTCAATTGTAGGGTTGTTGCCACATTATTGTTGAGTTTAAGGAGCCGACTTTTGTTGCTGACCCTGCTTATGTGGAAGTGTTTGAAGAGTATGAGGAGGTCTTTATGCTACAGATTTTGCTCATTTGGGTGTGGTTAGGTGTCCTCTAGCACAACCCAAGGAGACCAAGGACTGATGAAGGATTTTGATTTTTTGTACATACATTAATAGAAAAATCTACAAAGTTGTTGATAGTGGAAAGTGCATTAATGCAATTTTCACTAATACTATCCCCAGTTGATCATTCACATCCTTATTGAGTTGCTTGGATTGATGCTTTCTTCATTGAGGTTAAACATAAGTGTTAGGTCTCCATCTGTTTCAATTCCTGTTAGGAAGATATCTGGTGTGATATGCTACCCATTAAGGTTTATGGCATGATTTCAATCAGCCCAGTAATACAACCTAAACATTACTTTATTTGGTTGTTTGAACTCTTCTGCATTTAAGTATAATGGTGATCATATTGTGATTAGCTTAGTGCCATCAGGAGCTGCTTCCAAGTTAACGACTGCCACCCTAAAGAAGCCTGAAAAGAAGGAGCTCTATCTGATTGGTGCTAGCGAGCTCGAGAAAAAGATCACTATGAGAAATTGTGTTTTAGTCATTACTGTTCGTGAGTTATGAGAGGCGCCCATTGTCAAACACCTATCTGAAGTGGTTCCATTATTGAGGGAGTTCATCAATGCCTTTATTGACAACGTTCCCAACAGTTTACTTCCTATGCATGACATTCAACATGTTATAGACTTAGTCTCGGGATCCATTCTTCCAAACTTGTCTTATTATTGCCTCAGCCCTATAGAACTTATAGAATTAAAGAGGCAAGTTGATAATCTATTACAGAAAGGGTATTGATGCAGGACAATATGCAAGATGCAATCCAAAATTAGAGATCAGTAGATAATTCTAGCGGATGAGCATAAATTAATTCAGAAATTTCTCTAATGATAAGTATATAATAATCAAGATACTATAAATCCATGAAGCGAGTCAATTTTAAATCATGAAGCCCAAGTCCTCAAGAAGTTGACTTGTGACACCTACCCTTTGATAGCAGGCTTTTATGCCTTTGATACAAAGAAGTTGAAAATAACACGAGTGGGTAAATTTCAATTCCTTAAGTAAGTAAAGTCGGTAAAGGATGTCTGAGCTGATTCGATTGGTTGAATACAATACACTGGACCCTATGCTCTATGATCCCCTTATTCATTGGAGTGTCCCCGAAGAAGGGAACCCATAGCTCTTAACGGATCATTATATAGCTGCCCAACTAGCTTAAATGAATCAAGTTCGTAGTTAAGCCCTAGACGATGGAACCATGGGATATTGATAGAGCTTTTCCCACTTTTCTTCCCATTATTCTTCTATCCAACTATATTAATTTGTTAGGCTTGGCCAAGTTGTTCTCTTAATTAGAAGTTCCATTCTCTGATAAGAAAATAAGGAATTAGCTATAGAGGCTTGCATTTGTAGGAAATATTTGATTCTCAGAACTCTAAAGGCTTAGAGCTAACTCCTCTAAGGTGAAAATTTATTTCAAATCTGTCTTAAGGTGAGTTTCCACTATTAGGTCGGATCAGTTCGACGCACTCATCTATACTTTCCTCTAAGTGGATAGATTTTTTGGCGACTCTATGTGGGATGGCAAAAGAGAAACCTTAGCCACTCCCTAGGAATTTGGAGTTGAGTACTCATTTTACAAGTGTTCATTTTGACACTATGGTGAAAAGATCTTGTAAAGCAGGCCTTTCATTGGGTTTGAATTTGTTGCCCTTTGAGAGTGTCTATATGTTTCTCAGACAGGCATTTTCATCGAAAGAATGCATAAGAAAAGTTTCTCTTCGTAGGGACCTCATAAGAGTTTCCTTTCAAAAGATTTGTGCGAAAAGTTTCTTTCCGAAGGGTATTTGTGAAAAATTTATTTTCGAAGACATTCTGCGAAAAGTTTTATTTTTGCAAAGTGTCTATGAAAAATTTATTTTTTTAGATGCATTCACAAAGCATTTCCTTGTAGGACTTTCCACGAAGTGTTAGGTTCTTTTCCCCCTTTTATATTTAGGAGTCTTGTGTGCATTTTTCTCCCGATTTTGTCTTTTTTGCAGAAATTATAAGCTTTTTTTGCAGGAGTTAAATGCTTTTTGCTACTTTGTTGCAAAAACTTTCTTTTGCGGGATTCTTTTGGAGTTTTGATTTTTGCAGTTCTTTCCAAAAACTCTATTCCGAGGGTGTTCCTCCCCTAAGTTTTTAGTTCAGATCTCGTTCTTTTGATAAAGCCTTCATTTTAAATTCCTTTCTCTTTGTTTCAAAGAGGTTTTGTTGTATTTTCTTTAGTTTTATTTCTAAGCTCAGTAGTCTGAGGACTTTCTGCTGAGTTCACAATTTATTTTAGTAGCATAACGTTGTAGGAAATGGTTTGCGCTCAATCATCACTTGGGCTTTACGCTATTGAGATCATGACCGTTGCTGATATATCAAATGATTGGTATCCAGGACAACCAGTCTGGACTAGATGAAGGCTAGGGTCCTGCTAATTTCTTCTCAGTTTCCCTTAAAGAATCCTTGACCTTGCTGAACTGGATCGTTAGGCAGATTTGCCACCAAAATTCTTAGGGTTTGGAAGGTGGGGGCTTCAGCATAATTGGGGCCTCACCAGTTTTCTTCTTTGGAGTGCATCTGTCCAAGAATTTCTTATTTCTCCTTGCGAGCCCCGGACGAATCAAACTGAATTTTATTTTTTCCTCCATTGGAGGTATTTATAGGCAAAATATGATAGTAGAATTTTTTTTTTGAAACTAGATTTGAGATAACTTGTATTGCTGACACGCTCTCAGGAGGCTGTTCCCATAGAATTTGTTATGAGATTTATTTTCCTATTGGCTTCACTTGGCGAGACATTGATCCAAAGGGCTCCACATCAGTGATTCAGTTTTAGGTTGATAATGACATGCCATTCTAGAAGATTTCTTTTTTTGGATAGCGTCTTGCGAAGGAATTGATTTTCTTTGGAGGTTTTTCTTTGAAGAGGTTTGTTTCCTACCTTCTTTTTGTTCGCAATTTTTATTTCGCAGAGCAACATTTTTTATTAGATGACTTCTGCATCTTGGATTACTGATGCGACACTATTTTGCTTTTTTTTTCTTTTGGCTTTGGATAAATAATAGGGTTTGCTCAGCATATTTTGAAAATTTCATTGTAACATTCTCACCTATCTCTTTCTTACTTCCTTCTGTCTTAATAAGAGAAAAAATACCGAAAGAGACAAGGAAGTGAGAAAGATTACTAAATAGAAAAGGATTATAAGAGATAACACTTGATTTAGGTGAAAACCCTTTTTAATGAGTGAGATTTAGCTATAATTATCAACAAAAGAGTACTACTATAAACAACCTATTGAAATTTTTGATTTCGATGATCACAATTAATTTAGTCTTTACAGACTAATCATCTTGTTTAGTATGTTAACAGGTTTATATCATCTCAAATTGAGGATAAAGTCTAGAGAAAAGCAGGATCTCATTGAAAATTTTATTATTTTATTTTCTAGGACATGTATGTAAGCATGTGCATATTCGCCAAGGATGTTACTCGTGTTATTTTGTTTAGTTTTCTAGTTAAGAAAATCTTGTTCCCTTCCGTATTTATCGTGTTTGGTTGTTAAGTAAAAATCTCAACAATTTATTTATTTTATGTAATTTAAATGGAGAGTATACCTCACTCAATCAATTGATTAGAATTTGAAGCTTAACTCAAAATTCACTACTTATTATATGATAGATTGGTGAATGGTTTAGCTTAATTCAAATTCATGCCTATGATAGAAAGGCCACATGCCTACTTGAAATTTTGTTTCTTCTCTTTTGTTATATTGCAACCCACAATCCATTGGATAATACTGGTGTGTTATCTAAATTGTTTCATGGGCCATATTAATCCAAATAAGAGTTCTTTCATACCATTCCCTTGTATTTTTGTATTTTGTTTCTTCCATGATTTTTTTGCTTGTAAGATGATCGTTTTTGGCTTTAAATTTATTAATGTGGCCTGACTTAATATTTGTGATGGCTATTATTTTAAAAGATTGAGGCATGCTATTTCTTTTATCATTTTTTATTTAGCTCCACTTGATGTTGTCACCTTGTTTTGGCTGGTGTGATCTGCTTTTGCATTAATTAAGGGATTTCTTTTCTTTCCAATGGATACAATTTGGAATTGGTTTTTTTGTGTGTGCTTCAGCTCTCTGTTCTGTCAATGCAGCAAACACACTCTCTCTTCACTAGCACTCATTCGGTTTTCATTCTTCCAAGGCCATACTTGCAAAGCTCTTTAAGGAGATCTTAAGGACGGAAATTGTGGTACTTTTCAAGTGAAAGAAAGCTTATTTTCTTATTAGTTCTTTCTTTTCTAGAGTATGAAATTTTTGTTTTTGCTGTTTTCTGCTTCGTTTTGCTGTGAACCTTGAGTTCTCAAGCTTTTACTTGTTGTGATTCACTAAAACTCTTGGTTACAACCTGATCTTCTTAATTATTATTGAAGGCTCTCATTGTGTCATTCATCTCTAAGTTTCTAAATTAATTTTGCTCACTGTTTTCTTTCTGGAGCTGATTTCCGGATTTATTCGAGTACTCTCTTGGCTAATTTGCATATGCATAGTGCCTCATTATAAAATTTTTTTATACACGCTTTGTAATTTAAGCTAGCAAGTCTAGCAAAACCTATCTTTCCTTTCTCCTTCACCCTCGTGGAGGTGTGTAGGTTTGCTCGACTTTGGTTCCTGCAAAAAGCCGTGAGATTGTAGGTACGCTCAACTTTGGTTCCTTCAAAAAGCCCTGGGATTGTAGGTTTTCTTGACTTTGGTTCTTGAAAAAGCCATAGGCTTGTACTAGATTTGTTTGGCTTTAGTTCCCAAAAAAACCAGAGTCTATAGTGAAATTCCCATTCGAGGTGCGTGGGGAGTGGATTTGGCGGGAGGCCGAACCACAATAAATCCCTTGTGTGCTTTGTGTGTTATTTTCTTAATATACTAATTAAACTAATAAATTTCTCTCTAAATCAAATTTGAATCTAAGTAAAACTTTATATTTCTTCTATAAATTTTTTATTATAATAGATAAATCTGAAATTTCTTGTTGTTTATTTTGCTCTGTTATAAATTATTAAATTTCTGTGCCAAGTTTAATTTCTCAAATTGACCTTGTGTTCTGGCTGTGCATTCTGTTCTAATGTTTCTGCAGACCTATTTGTAATATCAATCTCTCAGGATTAAATAAAATATTTCTTAAACCTATTGCTTAAAGTTTTCTTTAAAATTCTGGTATTCTCAATTCACCCCTCTTGGGAAGCCTTTGGGCCAACAAGTGGTATCAGAGCCGGTCTCGTTAATCTTTTGTTTAGTGCTTGCAGGATTAACTGCTTTGAGACGATCCATGGCTCTTCCCACACATATCCTAGGTGATGCGATGTATGAGGGGCATTCGGCAAATCGTCCACGTTTCTTCAAAGACCAAGACTACAATTTTTGGAAGAGAAGGATGATGATTTACTTACAAGGGATTGACATTTAACTATGAGGGGTCACAAGGAAGCTCTTTGTGATTCTTATGAAAAAGGACAAGGTCACTCCTAAGGAGCTTCCCGACCTAGAGGTTGAAGAAAAGAAATTGGCACAATTCAATGCCAAAGCACTCAATCATCTCCAATGCGGGTTGTCTCCAAGTGAATTCAACCGCATTAGCAATCTTAATACGGCTCACGAGGTATGGTCTAAACTAGAACTCACCTACGAAGATACAAATCAAGTTAAGAAATCAATAATTAACAAGTTAATTCATGATTATGAATTTTTTGAAATGCATCCGGATGAATCTATCAAGAATATGTTCACTAGTTTTACTAATATTACTAATGGTCTTCTCTTTCTTGGCAAGGCATTCACTAATGAAGAACTTGTTAGAAAAGTTTTAAGATGTCTTCTAGGAAATATGATGCTAAGGCAACGGCTATTGTGGAAGCTCGTGATCTTTCTACTCTTGAACTTGATATGTTGTTAGGCTCGCTAACAACATATGAGTTAGAGATGAAAAAGAAAAAGAAGAAAAATGAAAAAGAAGAAAATACAAGAAAAAATAAGGATCTAGCTCTAAAAGAGCCTCCTCTCCTCCTACAACTGAAAGAGACACTAATATAAGTGGAGATGATGAAGGAAAGCTTAATGATGAAATTGCCTTAATCTCAAGGCAATTTGATACTCTCGTGAAGAAAAAGAGACATCTATTTCGACGCTCACAAAAAAAGTCAATCAAGAACAGAGAGAACAAAGAAAGTACTTTAAAGTCAAAGGAGGATAATATAACTTGTTACAAGTGTAATAAATTTGGACATATAAAGCTAAATTGTCCTCTCCTTAAGCAAAGAAAGTCAAAAAAGAAGAAGGCTCTTGTAGCTACTTGGAGTTACTCAGATGAAAGTTCATCTACTGATAACAAGGAAAAGATTGCTAATTTATGTTTGATGGCTGACATTAACGATGATGAAGATGAATCCACAAATTCTGTAAATGAATCTCCTCTCACTTATGATGAATTGGAAGATAATTTGGTTGATCTTATTCATGAATATGAAAAATTGAAAAATATGTGTTTTTCTTTGAGAAATACTCATAATTCATGTAATTCTTTTTGTAAAGAATTAAAGAAAAGAATTAATTATCTTACCTTGAAGAATGATGATCTTAGCATGATTGTTACTAAAGTTACAAAAAAGAATGAATTGCTCAAAACTAAGTATATGATGTTTGAATAAGGATGCATGCCTAGTGCAAACGGTGCTTCATGTATTAGAAATAGAAAGCAAGCAGGAAATCATATTCAAAATTCTTGTCAAAATCACATGTCTACTCCATCCCATGTTATTTGTAATTGCGGTCAAAAGCATGGACATGTTGCATATGCATGTAAAATCAAAAAGGCCATGTTAGCATCCAAAAGCTCATCACATGTATGGATTCTAAAAGGCACTTCTCAAGTTGATTATCTTGCCATCACTAACCCTGTAGAACCCAAACTTGTTTGGGTACCTAAGACCAAAACTTGAGTTTTTTTTTTCTGTAGATATATCTCCATATTGGGACCAGTGGAGGCATGTGACTTTTGGATAGCGGATGTTCTCGTCACATGACCGTAGACAAATCAAAGTTTGTCTCGCTAAAACAAAGAAATGGAGGTCTGGTACCCTTTGGCGGTGATACTAAGAAACGCATCACGGAATTGGTAAATTCGGTAAGGATTATACAACTTTCATAGATAAGGTCCTATTAGTTTATGGTGTTGCATACAACTTACTTAGCATATCCCAACTTTGTGATAATGGTTATGGTATTTCATTTGATGCTTCTCAATATCTTACCAAATACAATAATGATGTTATGTTTGTAAGAAATAGATACAATAATATTTATCAAGTTGATCTTGGCTATATTGTTTGCAATAAAGAAAAATATTTAGCATCTCATGTCAATGATTCATGGCTGACATAGAAAATTAGGACATGCCAGCATGCATATTTTGCACAAAATCTTTAAATTAAATTTAGTTAAAGGTCTACCCAAAATTATATTTGATAAAGATAGATTATATGATGCATTTCAATTAAAGAAACAAACTAGGGTTTCATTTAAGTCTAAGAATATCATCTATTCATGCAAACTATTTAAATTATTGCATATGAACCTATTAGGACCAAATAGAATCCTTAGTCATGGTGGTAAAAAATATTATTTAATTATTGTAGATAATTACTCAAGATTTTTATAGACATTATTTCTTGCTCATAAGCGTGATGCATTTGATTGTTTTAAATCTTTACATAAGCGCATTATGAATGAAAAAGGTTTTAATGTTATATTCATTCGTAGTGATCGTAGTGGCGAATTTGAGAATTAACGGATTGATCTTTTTGTGAAGAACGTGGCATGTCACCTAACATTTCGGTCCCTCGAACACCTCAACAAAATGGGGTTGTAGAGAGAAAAAATAGAATTTTTATTGAGATGACACGATCCATGCCTTATGAGCGTGGACTTCCAAAGTATTTTTTGGCTGAAGCGGTAAAAGTGCATTTCTTATTTGCTTGTTATAAATTGTTTCAAGCCGAATAGAGGCTTTTTGAGCTTAAACACATGATCCGGGAAATTAGAATCGATAAAACCTGGTGGTTGCCCAACATAAACCTCTTCGATAATAAAACCGTTAAGAAATGCACTTTTGACATCCATTTGAAATAATAAAAAAATTTATGACAAGCAAATGAAAAAAAAAAGGCGAATAGCTTCTAATCGAGTAACATGTGCAAATGTTTTCTCAAAATCGATTCCTTCGATTTGAGTGAATCCCTTGGAACACAAACGCGCTTTATTACGAATAATAACACCGAAATCGTCAAGTTATTTCAAAAAATCCATTTTGTATCAATTATGGAGTGATTCTTGGGACATGATACAAGTTCTCAAACATCATTCTTAGAGAATTATTTTAATTCTTCTTGCATAGCAAGAATCCAAAACTCATCATTTTCGACTTTTTCAAAAGTTTTCGGCTTAATTTGAGAGATAAACACGAAATGAAATACCTCATCTTGGAAGGAAGCTCTAGTGCGTACTCCTTGTGATGAATCACCTATGATTAATTCAGGAGGATGAGCTTTCTTGAATTTTCGTTCTTTTGGCAAATTCAATCAATTAGCACTTTCTTCTTTTTCATAAGTACGTGCTTTATCAAGATGGGATTTTTCTTTGGTTTTTGTTCCTCCACCTTCTAGATTTAGCTTCTCAAGGATGTACCTTCAACAAAATCATCTCTCCTTGGAGAGCAAGCATTAGACTCATCAAATTCGATATGAATGGATTCTTCAACTAACACAGTTCTCATGTTATAAACACGATATGCTTTGCTAGTTGAAGAATACCCCAAGAAAATAACGTCATCGGATTTTAGATCAAATTGCCTAAAATATCATTACTATTATTTAATACAAAGCATTTACAACGAAACACGCGAAAGTGAGATGTTCAGTTTTCGATCCTTCCATAATTCATAAGGAATCTTCCTTAATATTGAGCGAACAGTAATACGGTTCGTAATATAGTAAGCCGTATTTACCGCTTCAGCCCAAAAATACTTTGGAAGTCCACGCTCATAAAGCATGGATCGTGTCATCTCAATAAGAATTCTGTTTTTTCTCTCTACAACCCCATTTTGTTGAGGTGTTCGAGGGACCGAAATGTTATGTGACATGCCACGTTCTTCACAAAAAGATCAATCCGTTAATTCTCAAATTCGCCACTACGATCACTACGAATGAATATAACATTAAAACCTTTTTCATTCATAATGCGCTTATGTAAAGATTTAAAACAATCAAATGCATCACGCTTATGAGCAAGAAATAATGTCTATAAAAATCTTGAGTAATTATCTACAATAATTAAATAATATTTTTTACCACCATGACTAAGGATTCTATTTGGTCCTAATAGGTTCATATGCAATAATTTAAATAGTTTGCATGAATAGATGATATTCTTAGACTTAAAATGAAACCCTAGTTTGTTTCTTTAATTGAAATGCATCATATAATCTATCTTTATCAAATATAATTTTGGGTAGACCTTTAACTAAATTTAATTTAAAGATTTTGTGCAAAATATGCATGCTGGCATGTCCTAATTTTCTATGTCAACCATGAATCATTGACATGAGATGCTAAATATTTTTCTTTATTGCAAACAATATAGCCAAGATCAACTTGATAAATATTATTGTATCTATTTCTTACAAACATAACATCATTATTGTATTTGGTAAGATATTGAGAAGCATCAAATGAAATACCATAACCATTATCACAAAGTTGGGATATGCTAAGTAAGTTGTATGCAACACCATAAACTAATAGGACCTTATCTATGAAAGTTGTATAATCCTTACCGAATTTACCAATTCCGTGATGCGTTTCTTAGTATCACCGCCAAAGGGTACCAGACCTCCATTTCTTTGTTTTAGCGAGATAAACTTTGATTTGTCTACGGTCATGTGACGAGAACATCCGCTATCCAAAAGTCACATGCTTCCACTGGTCCCAATATGGAGATATATCTACAGAAGAAAAAAAAACTCAAGTTTTGGTCTTAGGTACCCAAACAAGTTTGGGTTCTACAGGGTTAGTGATGGCAAGATAATCAACTTGAGAAGTGCCTTTTAGAATCCATACATGTGATGAGCTTTTGGATGCTAACATGGCCTTTTTGATTTTACATGCATATGCAACATGTCCATGCTTTTGACCGCAATTACAAATAACATGGGATGGAGTAGACATGTGATTTTGACAAGAATTTTGAATATGATTTCCTGCTTGCTTTCTATTTCTAATACATGAAGCACCGTTTGCACTAGGCATGCATCCTTATTCAAGCATCATATACTTAGTTTTGAGCAATTCATTCTTTTTTGTAACTTTAGTAACAATCATGCTAAGATCATCATTCTTCAAGGTAAGATAATTAATTCTTTTCTTTAATTCTTTACAAAGAGAATTACATGAATTATGAGTATTTCTCAAAGAAAAGTACATATTTTTCAATTTTTCATATTCATGAATAAGATCAACCAAATTATCTTCCAATTCATCATAAGTGAGAGGAGATTCATTTACAGAATTTGTGGATTCATCTTCATCATCGTCAATGTCAGCCATCAAACATAAATTAGCAATCTTTTCCTTATCATCACTAGATGAACTTTCATCTGAGTCACTCCAAGTAGCTACAAGAGCCTTCTTCTTTTTTGACTTTCTTTGCTTAAGGAGAAGACAATTTAGCTTTATATGTCCAAATTTATTACACTTGTAATAAGTTATATTATCCTCCTTTGACTTTAAAGTACTTTCTTTGTTCTCTCTGTTCTTGATTGACTTTTTTTGTGAGCGTCGAAATAGATGTCTCTTTTTCGTCACGAGAGTATCAAATTGCCTTGAGATTAAGGCAATTTCATCATTAAGCTTTCCTTCATCATCTCCACTTATATTAGTGTCTCTTTCAGTTGTAGGAGGAGAGGAGGCTCTTTTAGAGCTAGATCCTTATTTTTTCTTGTATTTTCATTTTTTTTCAGTTTTCTTCTTTTTCTTTTTCATCTCTAACTCATATGTTGTTAGGCTCGCTAACAACATATCAAGTTCAAGAGTAGAAAGATCACGAGCTTCCACAATAGCCGTTGCCTTAGCATCATATTTCCTAGAAGACATCTTAAAACTTTTCTAATAAGTTCTTCATTAGTGAATGCCTTGCCAAGAGAGAGAAGACCATTAGTAATATTAATAAAACTAGTGAACATATCCTTGATAGATTCATCGGGTGCATTTCAAAAAATTCATAATCATGAATTAACTTGTTAATTATTGATTTCTTAACTTGATTTGTATCTTCGTAGGTAAGTTCTAGTTTAGACCATACCTCGTGAGCCGTATTAAGATTGACAACTCGCATTGGAGATGATTGAGTGCTTTGGCATTGAGTTGTGCCAATTTCTTTTCTTCAACCTCTAGGTCGACAAACACCTTAGGAATGATCTTGTCCTCTTTCATGGGAATCATAAAGGACTTTCTTGTGACCTCTTATAGTTGAATGACAATTCCTTGTAAGTAAATCATCCTTCTCTTCCAAAATTTATGTTGTTGGCCTTTGAAGAGAGGTGGACGATTTGCCGAATGCCCGTCGTAAATCGCATCATCTAGATTGTGTGGGAAGAGCCATGGATCGTCAAATCGCATCATCTGTTTAAATGTTAAATAAGAGGATTAATCTATAAAGACTAAATTATTTGTGATCATCAAAATGAAAGATTTCAACATTCTTAACTACATACTCAATGGTCTTAACCATCTTTTCCCACAACTTGGTCGCAATCACGGCAGCATATGCGGACTGTTCCATAGCTCTCGTCATTTCTACTATAAACTGTAGTTTCATGTCACACAAGCTTAGGCAGGGGATCATCTTTAGTTGTGATCCATCGACGTCTAGCAAATTTTGTTTCAAGTGCTTGTAGATGCCAGCAAGCTTTTTCACAACATATTTCATCTTCGGAGCCATTCAGGATGGAACCTTGTCCAGATCCTCCTCCTTTTCCTCTTGTTTGCCATCTTTCTCTAGAGAAATTGACGTGTTGTCGAGGGCAACTTCTCCATCCTTCCTCGATGACAACACTAGCAAAAAATGACCCTTTCACTTCTGCAGTCACCAGCCCTTCTGTGCGGTCCGCCTTTGCTGGGAGAAAGTTTCATCAACAACGATAGTCTTACCGTTCCGTCTTCATCCATGATTTGCAGCATGGCTTTGAGCCAACTTTCATCAGGATCACTTGTCCTGGTGCAGGGGATGTTTCTTGTTTTCTAGATCAGGGAAATGTAAATATTCTTGTCCACTAAGGTCGACGACTCCATCGGCAATACAGTTTCCTTCTTCCTATCATCTAGACTCAGCACCCCGGCCGCAGTGTTGGGGATGACCTCTTTCTCCGACACAACCACACTATTCGCACATTCCTTTGACGGTGAGTCACCTTTGTTAATGGTCTCTCGGCCTAGCAAGCCAGCCACCTGTGGAAGCAATGCAACTGGTTTGGTAGGAAGGTAGGAACGTCACCGGCTCCTTCGACGACTGACGGTGAAATTGACAACACATCCATCACCGAAGTTAGTGTTTTCTCTAACGCCTCCTCCAGCACCTTCTGAGTGGAGTGCTCCTCCCCTCTTGCCCTTTTCAGTTCGGGCCCTACGCCCAGTGACAGTGTCTCGTTAAGTTGGGAGAGAAACTTGGTCATCATCAGGTCTCTCTTTGTCATCATCTTTTAAGGCCCATAGACAATAGCCCAAAGTTCGTGACGATGAAAAGTAAACCCCTCTGCAATGACTTGTCATATACTTTTCCTTATGACATGTTGCGCATTAAATGGTTGATCACCTGACACATCAATGTTCGCGCCAAGCGATTTAGGGGGCTGATGTGTGTGCGAGAAGTTTAGAAGCGCCTGCCATCCACATGGCACGAACGGGAATTGTCCAAATCATTTGCTGGGCAAGCGACACTGGCGTTGGCTGATGGACATAGAGGACTCCTTCGAACCACCTAAATCTCTGTATGCTTTACTTACATTTTCTTCTTTTTTTTCTAATTCACGATCTCTCTCTCTCTAGATGGCTACAGACATTTAGCGCACCACCTGCTAGCAGAACTCTTCACTGTCATATGTTAATAGTCGATATTTGTCTGTTATGTTCTCGTGAAGGAAAGAGATTAGGTCTTGGGTGAAATTTCTAAATATATTAGTTTTAATAAGGTATTTTCCATTCTTTTCCTATCTTTTTGTGAAACAAATAATCAACCTAGTGTTTGAGTTCTATGCTCTTTGAGCCTCACAATGAAAACTTAATTTCTCTTATTCAACCTCAATTGAGCCTCTACTGTTCAGTCCTGTTTGTATCACACCTGCTTGTAGTCAAAAGGTCTAGGGAGTTTGTTTGCACTGCAAGGTTCCACCTCTCTGTGTCAAGTTGTTGGCCAGTGAATAATGCGCCTTCATTCGACACGATCTGCGTCGCCTGCCCGTCCCTTCTCTGCATTCATTGACCGCATCGTTGCTTTGCCCGCACCATCTTCTTGTCACTCACCACACCTCTGCCCCCAAGTGTAAGATTGGCTATGCCACACTTCCAATTGCTTCGCTTTGCTCGTCTTTGCAGCCATGTTTATCGTGATCTTGTCGACTATCCGTGACCATCTCACTCCAACCTTTGTTCTGCATCTTTTGCATGCGATCACCTTCTTGGATTGATTGCTGCGACCCGTCACTAATCTCTATAGTTATGGTTCAAGATCTACTATTATAGCTAACTCTGATGCCAATAAAATTTTATTAGATAGTCAGATATTGTTTTTTTATGGTACAGGTAGATAATTTTAATATTTAAGAATCGGTTAATTCTGTATTCGGTTAATTCTGTATGTTTGGTTTCCAAACCTATGAAATTGAACGTAAATTGTATAATTGAAATAAGTAACAAAACTAAACTAATAAAGTTAAATGATTTGGTTCAGTTCTTTGGTTTAAATCCTTTCATGCATTCTTACTTGTGAGAAGAAGAAATAAAAAATGGGACCAATTTTAACATTGAAACTCGATTAAATTCAGTTGAAATATCACAACTCTCTTAGGCTCTGTTTGGGAAAGTTTTTTGACGTGCAGTTGGGTTAAATTTGAAAGGAATCCTTTTTTCTGCATGTTCTAATTTTGATTTGCTGAAATAACATCACTTTAAGTTTTATGCTTAATTATTTACCTATTATTCGAAGTTATTTCCTTATATTTTTTAAAGTTTATTTACCTACGAAATTGGATTTTGTTTTTAATTTTCGAACTTATTTCTTAATTTTATGATCACTTGCTACTTTATTTATCAATCTCTGAACTAGGACTATATTCATGTATTATTCCATATTGCCTTATATTACCTTATATTACATATTACATATAAATATAATATTTAAAAAATTTGTATTAACAAATGCTGAATTGAATTTGAGTTATATTTGTTAGCGAAATTTATCATTCACAAATCAAATGGTCGAGGAAACTCGAGAGTTAGGGGTATACAATTAGCGGACTGATTTAAAGGTCGGTTTTGATTTTAATATTCAAAAAATCAGACCACCTTAATTAGTTTATAAATCAAAAACCTAATCAACCAAATAAAATTCAACTAGTTTGGTTTGGTTCGATTAAGACAATGCTTTCCTCCCTATTTATTTTTTATATCAAAAAAATTAAAAATTCTAAAACTTCTTACAGTTAGATAACTTATTGGTGTAAAAATATTGTTCATTTATATACATTTTAAATTGAAAAGAACTTATTCTCAAAAACAAATAGCCATAAGCAAATAAACAACATAGCACAACCATTAAAAGAATATTGAGTATAAACGAAATCTGAAATGCTTAACTAAATATATCACAAAAAGATAAGAATATATAATATTATGTCATACAACAATTACAATAAACATATATAATGTTTAATATAAAAATGTATAATCGGCATGATAATATAAAATTATTTTTCATACAGCTAAAAACTAAAAGCTGTGTTTGGTAAAATAGCTTTTGAGAATATTTTAGCTTTTAGAAAGCTGAAAAACAATTGCGAAAAAAAGTTAATAAAAATAGTTTTTTAAAAAAGTGCTTTTGCCTTAACTAATTAAGGACAAAAAATATCCTCAAAATAATTAAATTTTAAAAATTATATTATAAATATTATCATATAATAAATGTATAATATAAACAATATAATTACCATGAAATATATAATTATCTTATATTATAATATATAAATAAAATTAAATAATTATATATTATGATAATACATTTTAAAATAGTATGTATAAATCTGAAACTATCATAATTATATTATAGTATAATTAATAATATATTATAAAGTATAATTTATTTATTTATATTTTAATAATATAAAATTAATCTATAACTTATATAATTTAAATTATTATATAAAACTATCACATTAAAAGCATATTTTTAAAATTTATAAAGGATAAATATAATTTATCATATAAAAATAATATAATAACAAATTATGAAATTATATATATTTTTAATTTTATAATTTCTTAATAAAATATGTAATAATAATTTTATTTATATGTCTGTTTTGGTGAAAATTATGAATTTTTTAAATAGCATAGTAGTTTTTTCAAATATTTTAGTTTTTAACAGCAGCTTTTTATAGTAATTTATCAAACAGATAAAATAATATTATTTAGCAGTACTTTTTAATGCAGTTATATAATATAATAATTTTTTATGTAACAGAGCAATGTCAAACAAAGCCTTAGTCTACTAAGTGATCATTTTTTTGAATTGGAGTGACAGTTGTTCGTGTGTGACCATTGGTATTTATAGTTACCGGTGGTCTTATAAAAAATGTCCTTTAGTAGTTGCGGTCAAAGTTAGCTTGACTTGTATGATGTTTGTTGGCAAGAAGTTATCTAGTGATTGACTTGAACATATTTTTTTAGATTGTCGAATAAATGATTATCCTGAAGACTTGTTGGATGACTATATTTTGTTAGTTCTTAGATTTGTTCCGCGGCACATGTAGGTTTGAAATTGCTCGGTTCTTTTTGTGGTTAACAGTGATTCCATTTTTCGCTAGCTATCTTCAAGTTTTTGAGAAAATCAAGTGGAGGGGTGGTCGAGCTGCGACTTTCGAGTAATATTAACAGCCTCGTCCTCTCTCACCTATTACTTATGTCTAATGTTCCATTTGCTGTTAATTTTATTTTCTCTTTGCAATATTTAATTTAATATGGCCTACCATTTGTTCTTACTATTTCCCTCATTTTGGCTTGTAATTTATCGCCTCAACAGTACATCTCTTGCTATAATTTTACACATGCAGATCATCCAATTCTCGTCCATGATGTTTACATTGGCACTCTTCTTCCATAATTTTTTCTTTTATTTTTATTTTGTTCTTGATTTTTGATTTTTGCCAAATATAACTCGGTCAAATTTCTACAGGTTCTTCGTCATCTAGGCCGTGTTCTGGAATTTCGCATAGGTCAGCATCGTGTAATAGCTCTTTTACCATCCCCATGATATCTGAATGGTGATTTCCTAAACTCATGAGTTCTGGGGTTATAAATAATTAAACCTGAAAATTTAAGACTGATTGAGTCCTCATTGATAGTATTGACTTTCATTGAGCACTTTCTGTTGAATGGGGACCCAGGCTAAGGCCTATTGTCCTTCGGTTGCCCTTGAATATTTAATGAGGAGGCCCTGCCTTTTATCTATGTTTTGATATAGGTCTGAGTAATCATTTAGTAGTTATTTAATTTTGATTCACATGTTACATGGATATAAGTAAGCCTATATATAAAGGCTTTTATTGCTAATGTTTATATATATATATATATATATATGTGTGTGTTTCTGATCTTCTGGCGGGGTTTTTTTGATGTTTTCCTAATCTTTCTCAAGTTTTCCTAATCTTTCTCTCCCCCCTTTTGCCTGCCGCAGCTTGTCCGCCCCCTTCGCTTTCAGCCAGTGGCCAAGGAG
Organism: Apostasia shenzhenica; assembly: GCA_002786265.1. Lineage (NCBI taxonomy): Eukaryota > Viridiplantae > Streptophyta > Magnoliopsida > Asparagales > Orchidaceae > Apostasia > Apostasia shenzhenica. Next base: position 194,324 of record KZ451947.1, on the reverse strand, counting down.
CTGGTCACGGGCTGTAGCAAGAGCTGGCCGGAGAGGAGAAATTCTTGGGTTTGGATGGCGCACATTCGGGCCCCCAATTAGAGGGCGCCACGTGTGCCATACAGGTGGGTCCGGGCACACGTGGCGCCCTCCGATTGGGGGTTCGAATGTGCGCCATCCGAACCCAAGAATTTTTGGCCAGAGAAAGAGAGAGAGAGAGGGGGGAGGGAGGGGGTGAGGGGAGAGATGAAGGGCAATTTGGTTATTTTATAAAAAATTAATAATGAAAAAATAAAAATAGATTTATTTGATGATTCTTGAAAAATCAAGAATTTGGATGTAAATTTTTGAAATGGTAAACTAGTGTGATATTAAACTTTAGACTAAGAATTTGGATGTAATTTTTTCAAAAAATATATATTAAATATTTTTACATAAAAATTAGTGTAGATATTTAGTGGTAGAATGCAGGATGATAAAAATTTGTTTTCTTTGAGAGTTGATTGAAGCTCAAAGTTGAATTGAAAATTTTCAATTTGAGCCCAATCCATTCTAAAATATGAATGTAAAAGTTTAATCTGATCTTGATTTGAGTTAAACTTGTGTCGTATATTATTGATTTAAGCTTGAAGTGAGCTAAATTGATTTGTTTTTCAATTAATTTTTAATTTTTTAGTAAAATTTTTAGGTGTAAATATTTTTATTTATTCAATTAATTTAATTCATGTTAGTTTATTGTGATCTATTAATTAAAAATAAAAATAAAAAGAATTAATTTATAATTATCAACAATATATAAATAAAAATCATGAAAAAATAATACACTGATGGTAGTTATATATATGAATATTTGTATAAATATTTTTTATTTTTATTTTTTATGTATACATTTTTTTAAAATTTTATTCACATCCCATATTTTATTTTATATTCTGCAATTATTTTATTTCACATTTCAACTCAGAAGTAAGCTGCACTATGCTTGTTGCTGGGGTAAGCCGCTTTGCCATTTCCTGCTGCTCAGTGTCTTCTCCCTCTTCCTTCTCTGGCTTTCGGTGAGGCTTTACTCAAACTGATCTCTCGTCCCTTCCATTGTGCAAGTTCTTCTACTTCTTCAACCGCATTTTGACGAGCTACTCAACCTAATCTCTTTCCTTCATCCACTTCAAATCTTCTTTCGTTTTTCCTTTGTGGGCTTTTGATCAGACTTTTTAGCTTGATTTTCTTCCCTTTTCTTCGACATCATCACCCCATTGGTTTGTAGAGCGGTTATAGATTTTTTTTAATTATAAAATGAGTTCTTATTTTGCTAGATTTTAATCTCATTATTAGAGTTAATGGTAGTTGGCTACTTGCTATTTTGATTATTTGCTGATTTTTCTTTTTATTGTTGGATATGGTAACTTATGTTACATGTACATCCTATTTTTAGCATATTGATTTGATTCTACTTTCTTTGTGCTTTTTTAGTAAGTTCAGTTATACAAACTTATATAAACATTTGCTATGCTATATGTTTTCTACTTTGATTATTTGTTGTTTTCCTCTTCAGTAAGTTCTAACATATTGCTCTTGTTCTTTTATCCTTGTCGTGGTTTCACTGTTTCTATGGTTCTACTAATTCTATGATTTTGTTGTCTTCGTGGCTATGCTTATTGTGTGATTTCTCTATTTTTATGGTTCTTCCGTTTTATGGTTTTATTATTTTTGCGGTTCCACATTATTGGATACTACGCTTATTCGAACTATATTATTTTTGTTGATCTTTGGCTTACTTCAGTTTATGATTTATATTTTAAAGCTGTCCATTCAACAAATAAAATGGTCAAAAATGAGTGATATGAAATTGTCGGACACTGAATCATCTAATTGGGCATATATTTGTCATACCAGATGACTTACACGCTTAGTTTTTTTTTTAAAAAGCTAATGGCATACATTTTTAGTCTTTATAAAAGATGATATTATGAGTTTGTTATATATTTTAGTTGATTTTGGTTTTTCATTATGTTAAAGATGTGAGCAATGATGTTGCTTTATTATTGTGGTTGAGATAATTGCTGTTTCTCAATACTTGATATATTTTTAACTTCAGTTTTTTTTACAATGTTAATTGTACTTGGTATCATAGTGGAGGGGTAAACATGGGAATGTTATACTTTTTTGTCGAGCTAAGACAGATTTGATAGATGCAATAATAAGATTAAAAAATTATGGAGGGTTATCGATCATGCAAGAATGTAAAATGTTCACTTTACCAATCCCACGATAAACATAAATGGAAAAGAAACTATGAGCTTCAATTCTAAATTTCTAATACACAATAAAGTTTTTTATAAAGTAAGCTGTGGGGTTTATGACAAATTTTTTTTATAAAGTGAAGGATCACAAATTTTAATCTCGTAAATTTTATGTCTGTGCATATTATCTATGCGCTTATTTGTGTTGGTTTCTCCCTTGTGATGATATTGAGCTTTTGATGTTTAGCAATATGTTTAAGTTAATTTGAACTAATAAAATTGCTTAGTGTCTGCCAGCTTTCATGCTGTAACATTGTTCACGTGGTTTGGTTCAACATCGGCCACTAGGTTTGGTTCAACATCGGCCACGAGGGTTGGTTCATACAGCTAAAAGTTCCTATTGAAACATCGGACACGAGGTTTGTCATATCCTCCCTAACATCGGCCACGAGGTTTGGTTCATAGAGCCGAAAGTTCCTGCTGAAACATCGAACACAATGGTTCTCATATCCTCCCTGAGCTAACTTCGTTCCCGAGGTTTGGTTCATACAGCCGAAAGTTCCTGCTGAAACATCGGCCACGATGGTTTTCATATCGTCCCTGAGCTAACATCGTTCCCAAGGTTTGGTTCATACAACCGAAAGTTCCTGCTGAAACATTGGCCACGAGGTTTGGCATAGCTCTTCAGCAAACAACGGCTATGATGGTTTACATATCCTCCCTGAGCAAACAGCGGCAACGATGTGTTCAGCCAAATGCTCTCAGCGGTACCATCGGACACGATACTTGGCACATTCTAAAGAAACATCGACCACGATGTTTGTTTGAAGTACCACCTGCAGTAGTGAGGTCGACCCGAGGTTGATTTTCAGCAGCGACCCTCAACAAAGACTTTGGCCTTCTTTGGGGATTTTTCCAAGTTGACCTTGGAGGTGACCATTGGCCTGCTTTGATTCCCCAACGGCTAACTGGGGGTCGACTTGAGGTCGACCTCCAAGTTTTCCAGCTGCCACCAAAGGATAAGGATGGATTAGCGTTAGATGTAGAAAATTGGAATGAAAATGATAAGAAAAAATATACGGCAAATGCTAGAGGCATCACTACTTTACAATGTGTCTTAACTAAGGAAGAGGTCAATAAATTAGGTCCTCAAACTAGTGCCAAAGAAATATGAAAGAAGTTGATTGAATTACATGAAGGGACATCTGAGGTCAAGAGAGCAAAGAAAACTCTCTACAAAAATCAATTTGATAATTTTAAGATGAGAGAAGGTGAATCTGTAGCCCAAATGCATTTTAGATTCAAAGAGATTTATCATGGGCTTATAGGGCTAGGTGAGGTTTTAGAAAATAGAGGAGTTGTGTGTAAGGTATTAGAAGCTTTTCCTAGAACCCAATTATGAGTGGGTAAAGTTGATGCTATAGAAGTTTCTCAAAACCTTGACACAAAAAATTGATGAGTTGTTTGGCCATATGAAACTTCATGAAACTAGGTATGGTGGAGAGAAATAAGTGAGAAAAGGCATAGCTCTGGTGGTAGAAGAGGAAGTATCAAAGAAGTCTTCATCATCACCTTCACCAAATCCCTCCAAGAAAGCTCAAGTTGTAATATCTTCTTCTTCTAATGATAGTGATGAGGACAATGATCCAGAAGCCAGAATTATAGCCCATATAATTAGAAGAATGATGAGGAGAGGAAAGAAGTTTAGTAAAAATGATATGAAGAAAATAATTGGGGGAACTAGGAAGGATAGAAATAGGAGAAACATTAAGGATCACGAGGGGAATAATTATAATAGTAATTGGAGACAAATGTTATATGCTTTGGTTGTAAAAAGTCAGGTCACTTTCGAGATGAATGCCCAAATATCCAAAAAGAGCATGAAAGCAAGGACAAAGCCAAAAAGAAAAAGAAGATTTTGGTCGCCACTTGGGATGACTCAAACTCTTCATCTTCATTTGATAGTGATGCTCCTAAAAAGCATGTAGCACACTTTGCTTTGATGGCAAAGACTCATGATGAGAGTGATTCAGAAGAGGATCTTGAAATCCGTGATTTTTCATCTGATGATATGTATGATTTTATTTGTGAATTGATGAATGAATTGAAACTATCTAAATCTAAGGTCAGATGACTCCAGAAGAAGTTGAATTTTCTTAAACTTGAGAAGGAATCTTTAATCAATGATTTGCCCTCTAGTAGCTCTCAAGTGACTTTAGGTGATCTTGTGATCTTTCTCAAACTGAAAAACTTGAGAAAGAAAATCATGATTTAAAATCTAAAGTTGAAAGCCTTAAAAGAGACCTTGAGGTATTCACTAAGGGTTCCAAGTATCTTGATATGATGCTTAGAAATTGAAAAGCAATATACAACAAGGCCGGAATTGAATACGATTCAACTCACAATGAGAAGGCATATAGCTCATTGTGAGAAGTGGTATTAAATCTCTTACCAAGAAATTTTTAGGGTCATTCATGTCTTTGAGCCTATCTAGAGGACGTGCTCACAAGAAAGGATTAAAGGCATGTTTACCTAAGAATTTATTGCTCAACTCTATTGGACCCAATTTATTTTGGGTACCAAAATCTTTAGTTTTGCTTGTAAATATGTGTGCTTGAGGAGTAGGGTCGCCGACAATCTATGATATCTTGATAGTGGTTGTTCACGTCATATGACCGGTGTTGCCTCCAAATTCACCTCCATCAAATTTAAGAATAAAGATAAGGTCTATTTTGGTGATAATAATCAAGGCTCCATAGTAGGTTATGACTCAATTCATGTAAAACCTAATTTATTTTTATCAAAGTTGCTATTAGTTGAAGGTTTAAAACATAATCTTCTTATTGTAAGTCAATTGTGTGATAATGACTACTTAGTAGAATTTTATTCTACTAAGTGCATCATCAAACACATTGAGTCTGACTCCACTATTTTAGTTGGTAGTAGAGATGAAAATGTGTACACAATTGATTTGCACATTGCTACTAATATTTCTATTAAGTGTTTGATGTCAAGAGAAGAAGAAGCTTGGTTATGACATAGGAGAATGACACACTCTAATATGAAGCTCCTAGGGTTGGCAACGGGGCGGGTTTGGGTCGGGTTTATAAATACCCATACCCGCCCCGCTATATATCATTCATTACCCATACCCGTCCCATTAGGGGCGGGTCGGGGCGGGTTTATCGGGTACGGGTACAAATTGCCACCCCTAGAAGCTCCTCTTCAAGCTCTCAAAATATGATCATGTAGATGGATTTTTCGAGGTGAAATATGAAAAAAAACAAATTATGTGATACATGCCAAGAAGGTAAGCAAACTAGATGCTCACATAAGGTCAAAGAGTTGGTAAGTTCTTCTCAATCTCTTGAATTACTTCATTTAGATTTATTAGTTTCGCACGGAGTAGTGTCCATTGGCAGTAGTAGGTATATTTTAGTCTCCTTAACAAAATACTAGAAAATTGAATGTAAGCACTAAGTGAAGTGAGAGTGAATTTTAAAAGAATGTGAGCATGTAAGTAAAATAATTCCCCTTGAATTGATGTATTCAATTATAAAAGATCTCAGTAAATAATATAACAGCTATGCAGAGCAACTAAGAGATAAACATGAGTAAAGCAAAATATATAACTAATAAGGTCAAATGATTTAAGCGACTACTAACATGAAAGCTATAATAAGATATCCAGTATAAGATGTTAGCCACACAATGTAATCACAAAGGTGACCACAGTAGAGAACATAATTAGCAATTGTACGCTAGATACATTTCTCTCTCTTTGGCATCATCAAAAAGATACCAAATGGAAGAGATGCAAAAATAGAAGTTCAGTCATACATAAATTTGAGAGAGAACATATAAAGCATGATTAAGTGACATAAGAAAAATAAATAGAAATCATACCTATGCAAAAATAAGAGTTTTGTCATTTGTTGGCTAATGCCAAATATCCACCAATAAAAACCTATAGAAAATCATTTTTTCTTCAGAGGAAGATTCAGATTCTTCAAACATTGAGTTGATGGCAGCTTTCAACTCAACAAGAGTAGTGTGTTAAGAGTTAACATCACGGCCTAAATCAATCATAAGATCAATAAGTGCATCAAGCTTGGCTTGCAACGGAAGAATGTTCCTTTGATTTTCAAAACAAATATCCCCAACTTGTTGAATGGAGTCAACAACAAAATTAGCAAATTTGAGGGTGAAAAGTGAAGGAGCTGGAGCAGAAAAAGATGATGTATGAGAAGTGAAGGTGGATTTAGGTTGTCTTAATTTGAGGATATTCTGGGGACTGCGGCGATCGCCATCAGATCGAGGCGGGTGCATCCGAAGAGGAAGGCGAAGGCCTCCTCTGGGACTAGAAAGGCGGACTCGAGGAAAGAAGAAGGGAAATCGGCAGCGGCGAGGGCGAAAGAAGAGGGGAAAATGACTGCCGCCGCAGGTGAGATAGAAAGGGCTGTGAAGGAGGAGGCCAAGGACATGATCGAGGAGTCAGTCTTCTCGAAATCCCCTCCCCCGAGTAGTTTGTCATTTCCGACATTCTCGCTGGCGAGGCCTAAGGCTGCCGCCGGAGCCTCGGTGGGTTTCTGCACGGTGGAGGCCGCGGCGGTGGCCGGAGTCGTGGACGCCGGCATGGCGGATGATCTGAGCCGCATCTTGCGGATTTAGTTACTCGTGTGGTGTGTTTACCTTTTTTGTTTGTTGTTCAGTGTTTGTAGCTTGACGACGGATCTTTTTCAAGCATCGTGCGACAGGTATGATTCTAACCTCAAACTCTCAAAAATCATACCCGAGGTTCCCGCACCTTGTTCACAATGATTCATTATACTCACACTCCTACATACGGAAGTCACCGAGCCTAGTTACGCCTGGCAGGTGGGGTTTCCTACATACATCTGGATTCCTTCCATAAGCCCATCTGGCTAGCGGAAGGTCTGGAGGCCTGCTCGTAACCTTAGGGCAGTCCCTGCTATCTGTCATGATACAGGTCCCTCCTAAGCAGAGTACCTTCGCTTCCCATTAGGATCTGCCGCTCTAACGGAAGTCAGCCCTTGCCTCAAGTACAAACATCGGCCACGATGTTTCAGACGATCAAGTCCTTTTGGCATTGGGTCAGATAACTCCTTCTAGGCAGGACCTCTACTACTATTATCATTATTTCTTTTCCGTACAGATATGCGAAAAGGAGTATGCCACTGATCTTTCCATAACATAGATGGCTCTGGGCCTGCTCGTCCATCCTTAGGGTAAGCCCACTTATTCTGTTGTCATCTCTCTAACTTTGCTTTTTTCCTCTTTCCTTGCAGGAATCCAAGGGACGATGAGAAGTGTCGGGGTGCTCCCCTTACTCTATCCGTATCGCTCTCCAGCCTTCAGAGGCGGCCTGACCGGAGAGTCAGGGACATTCACCACTTCTGAAGCCTCTATAGCTGCAAGCTCCTGCGCAGACTCCAGCGTTCGTGCCAGAACCACAGCTCCCGCTCCTTCTTTTTGGAGCGCTTCAACAGGCTTCACCGTCGCCGGTTTCGGCGACCCTTCAGAAGGCTCTGAAACCCTCCTCTTCTCGGGAGGAGGGGCGTCAACAGGAAGATCACTGGCTCTCTTCTTTGAAAAACTTGACAGGGTCGTCCACTTCTTTCTCCCCGCCATCTCTCTAATGATCTACTCTCTCTTGCAGAAATTTTCAGGGGCTGGAAGAAGAGAATACAGATTGGCGGACGCCGCCCCCCGTCTTATCCTAACAGGTCTCGGGTAGCGCATCCACCATCACGACGGTTCGCATTCCAGGACCCATATCAATATTCTCGCCCTGACAATACGGGCGATTGATGTTAACACGTGGTTTCAGCGATGCATCCCTATCGTACACGTGGCGCCGAGCTGGCATTTAGCCTTTATTTATTTACTAATTCATTTCTTTATTTTCACAGGTCTCAAACCTCGGTCAAACCCTGGCCACGAGGGTTCAATCGAGCCTTGTCCACGACGAGCCAGGACCATCTCTGCTAACATCGATGACGATGTTACGCAGCTGTACCTATCACCGTCAGCGTGGCCCAACCGCATCGTTTCCCGTACAAGACACTTTTTCCAGACCCACAAATCAAGGATCCTCATGCTCCAGCTGCCACCCCAGAAGTAGTACCAATATTAAAAGATCATGCTCCTCTTTTTGCTGCTTTCGGTCTCTCCAGCGGCTGACAAGCGGCGCGAGCTCAGAGCTTGTTCACCTTCTTTTCTCCGGGAAACCAGGACAAAGCTATACAGTCTATCGCCTACAAATACCCTTGAACAATCTTCAAAGAAAAGCTGGAGAAGATCGGAAGAGAAGAGAATCAATAAGAGCGGCCAAAGCACAAGCAACTTCCCTACATTCTCCTACCCTCACTGTATTAGAGCCCCAACTGACGAGCTCTCTCCCTCTCTCTCTCTTTCCCTCTCTAAGCATTGTACTAGCCCTCACGGCTATCTTTTTTCTTTAGTGAAATCTCTTCGTTGATCGCCCGGTGGACGTAGGGGATTTCACTCATGAACCACCTTAAACTTCTGTGTGCTGCTCTGGATGTTTCTCGTTCTCTTAAGCTTAACTAGCAGGCTTATCCCTCTGCGCGTCGTCGTCTCTCAGGACTCTCTTTTTCGGTGTCTCTTGGGATCCCTTACATCTCACATCAACATAAACAAAATGGAGTTATAGAGAGGAAAAATCGAACTCTTATTGAGATGGCACAATCCATACTTCATGAGCATGGACTTCTAAAGTATTTTTGAGCTGAAAGCGATAAATACAGCTTGCTATGTTGTGAACCGTGTTAGTATTCACTTAATACTAAGGAAAATTCCTTACGAATTATGAAAGAGTTGAAAATCGAATATCTCTCTCCTTCGTGTGTTTGGTTGCAAATACTGTGTTAAATAATGGTAAGGATAATTTAGACAAATTTGATTCAAAATTCGACGAAGCTATTTTCTTGGGATATTCTTCAATGAGTAATGCTTATCGTGTGTATAACATGAGAACTATGTTGTTTGAAGAATCTATTTATATTGAATTTGATGAATTTAATGTCTGCTCTCCAAGGAGAGATGATCTTGTTGATCGTATTGGCCTTGAGAAGCTAAGTTTGGAAAGTGGAGGAACAAAAGCTAAAAAAATCCTCATTATGAAAGTACACACTTGGAAAGGGAAAAATTGTTGATGAATTAAACTTGCCAAAAGAATAGAAATTCAAGAAAGCTCATCCACCAGAATTAATCATAGGATTCATCACAAGGAGTATGCACTAGAGCTTCCTTCTAAGATGAGGTAATTTACTCTATCTTTATCTCTCAAATCGAGCCAAAACTTTTTGAAGAAGTTGAAAATAATGAGTTTTGGAGAAGAATTAAAACAATTCTCTAGGAATGACGTTTAGGAACTTGTACCATGTCCCAAGGATCACTCTATAATTAATACAAAATAGGTTTTTTGAAATAAGCTTGATGATTCCAATGTTATTGTTCGTAATAAAGCTCGTTTGATTGCCAAGGGTTTTACTCAAATCGAAGGGATTGATTTTGAGAAAAACCTTTGCACCCATTGCTTGGTTAGAAGCTATTCGCCTTTTGCTTTCATTTGCTTATTATAGAGATTTTCGCTTATTTCAAATGATTAGTGGGTTTAGTAACGAAGAGGTTTATGTTGAGCAACCACCCGGTTTAATTGATTCTCATTTTCTTAATCATGTGTTTAAACTTAAAAATGTTGTATACGGCTTGAAACAAGCACCCCGTGCTTAGTATAAGAGATTAAGAAAATTTCTTGTAGACAAAGATTTTATCAAGGGTTAAGTTGATACAACACGTTTACAAGAAAAATATGAAAATCTTATAGTAGTACAAATTTATGTTGATATTATTTTTGATGCTACTAATGGATTTTTGTGTGAAGAATTTTCTAAATGTATATCTAGGAAATTTGAAATGAGCATGATGGGAGAACTTAACTTCTTCTTTGGATTGCAAATCAAATAACTTCTCAATGGTATTTTTATCTATCAAAGCATATACACAAGAGAGCTTATCAAAAAATTCGGCATGGACAAGTCAAAGCACAATGGTACCCTAACGAGCTCATCTACAAAGTTGGATAAAGATGAAAAAAGTAAAAATGAATATGAAAAGCTCTATCAAGATATGACTGGTTCATTACTTTACTTAACTACAAGTAGGCTAGATATTATTTTTAGTGTTTGCATGTGTACTCGTTTTCAATCGTCTTCTAAAGAATCTCACTTAACTGTAGTTAAGTGGATTTTTAGATCTTTAGTTGAGGACACTCATTTGTCTTAGGAATCTCAAAGAAAATACGTCGAATTTGATAGGATACTCCGACGCCAACTTTGTGGGTTGCAAAGTTGATCGTAAAAGCACATCTAGCACTGGTCAACTTTTTGGCAATGCTCTAGTGCCTTGGTCTAGTCGTAAGCAAAGTTTAATTGCACTATCGACAGCCGAAGCGAAGTACGTGGCGGCAGATAGTTATTGTGCACAACTACTTTGGCTAAAACATCAATTATTTGGCTATTGTATTGATTTAGACCACATTCCTATCAAATGCAATAGTACGAATACTATTTGTTTAACAATGAATCTGATTCAATACTCACGAACAAAACATATAGAAATTCGACATTATTTTATTCATGATCTTATCGATAAGGGTGATATTACTTTGAAATATATTTTTACTAACCTTCAGCTTATAGATATATTTATCAAACCCTTGCACGAGAAAAGATTTAATTTTATTGTGAGTCAAATTGATATGCTTGATGGTTTTTTTCCTTTAATTGTCATATTTAAATATGTCGAGAAATACGAATATATTCATGCTCTTATTTTTACAATTTTGTTTATCAATTCAAATATTTCGAAATTATCTAAGTTTATATAATCAGCAAGTTTTCAATCATATTATTACAATTTTCACTTAATTTGTGCTCAAATACTATTCCCTAAGTTTTTCTATTGATTTTGATGGTCAAATATCATCAATCTATTGCTTTTGAGCCTCAGCTAGCCCCAAATTCCCGAGCAATTCTGCAGATTTCAGAAATTGGCCAATTGTGGCTTAAATGGGCCATAGGTGTTAACAGGTTAATAAGTTATTGGGTTTTTTTTTTTTGGTTAATAAGTTATTGGGTTAATTTCAACCTAATAATATTTAATTTATTTAATCTAAAAATTGCTATTTTATTTACTCTTGTAGCTTTTCTTTGGCACATCGTGGACATTTGCATCAACGCTTCCCTCTCTCTTTTCTACTGAATCGAGGCAAAGTGCGATTCAATAGAATATTAATAATAAATTACAAAATAGAGGAAGATCAAAGAATGAATTCAGTAGATCAGTAAATATTAGTATTTGTTCAAATTGAGCATCACATAAAAGTAACACCAACCCCAAGTTTTTAAGCGAGACCCATCCAGCATCATGAATACTGTAATATTGTTCAGAGTTTTACGGAGTTGTTAAATTCTACATAGATGTTAATTTCTTCATTGTGTCCTCCACAGTGTATGACATTACGCGCTGTATTGCTTGCAATGTAATATTTATTTTATTTTTTATACTTTTTATACGTCATCATCTAAGTTGCTTACATGTTTCAGCTGCACAATTGCTTCTAATTCCAGAAGAAGGTTCACATATTATATCATTATCTTCAACAAAAATATTATTTTCAGCAAAACTAAAATCTTCTTTATTAACATATTTAACATCAAAATTTTAGTTATTAAACTCCATCTCACTTCTGTAAACATTTAACTCCATCTCTGTAGACTCAGCAGTTGACACATAAGTCATAGAAGACTTAGCGTGATTTCCTAATGCATAAGTATTCTTAATTAACTCCCTAACTACTTCGTAACAACTGTCCTTTTGTTTTGTTGTGTTGTTATTGAAGTGTGATTATAATATTTGTATTTCATCATTTTTATATGATTTGTACTGTTATTATTGTGTTGTATTTTTGGAGTAATAAGACGTGTTTGTGTTTGGTTGAAAGTTGTTTCTTTCTGATATTACACTACAGATGAATATTAGCTAATTTTATGGTAATGATGTTACGAACCTGATAACAAGCTTGGATGAAAAGGCAGCCTTGGTGGAATATGTTTATGAATTTGGTGAATTAGACCAATCTAATATAAAAGTCTCTCGAGTTATGTATGATAAATCATACCCTATTAATTGGTATATCCATAAGATCTTAAATAACCATGATGTGTAAGCACATAATTATTTTTATATGTCTACGTAAGCTTTCATTAAATTTAAAGACATGTTAGTAGACTGTGATATTCAAGAGACACTTGATTCATGCCAATTGTAGAATAATTAGCAGTTTTTTGCAAGTTATTGCACAGGTTGATAGCTATCAGGATGTATGTGAATTTTAATACTCACTAGAGACTGTTAGTCGTAATTTTGGATAAGTTCTATAGGAAGCCTTAGTATTGAAAGATAATTTTATTGTACTTCCAGATGCAAGCACTTATGTCATCCTCATATTTGAAATAACTCATATTTTCATCCATATTTCAAATATATGCTTGGTGTTATTGACGTCCACACATGTTCTTGTTATAATTTCTATTCATAAGCAAAATCGATATAGAAATAGAAAAGATTTTATATCACAAAATATTATGGCTGATGTCTCTTTGATCGACAATTTATATATGTTGCAAATGGTTAGGAAGGATCAGTTGCTGACATGCGTGTTCTTAAATGGACACTCAAGCAAAATAGTTTTTCAGTACCACAAGGTAATTTAAGTTGAATAATATTGTCTATTTGACTATTTATGCTATACTTTTCCTCTTTTAATGAACAAATCAAGAAAGATGTACTTAGTTGATTTTGGATATATAAATAATGTAAGATTTTGGCACCAGTACGTCACATATGATATCATTTGAATAATTTTCATAATCATACACAACGAAGATATGAGTTTTCGTGAAAATTATACAATTATAAACACACTCAACTCAGAAACGTAGTTGAACATATATTTAGTATACTAAAGAAACGATTTAAAGTGTCAACTGATATGAAAACTTTCTCTTTTAATATACAAGTAAATATTGTATTTGCATATTATATTTTATATAATTATGTTGACAGATATCATGTTCATAACACATAGTTCATCATACGTGAAATTGATATAGAGCATAATTAGAATTTGAATAACGAGGCAAAAGATGAAGACTTGACGATTCATATATTCACAAGCAAACAATAAAGAGAGGAGATTATCTGAACAGACATCATCTAACAGTTATGGATGAGCCAGGTTATTTTGTGTTATAGCTTTATTGTGTAGGCATAGTACTAATTATTGTGTCATTATTAATTATAATTTATTTGTTGTAAAAATCATTAAATCGATGATGATGATCACTTGCATGACAATATTGAGTTAGATGAACATTTGTAATTTTATGTTTTTCTATTTTAGGGCATTTACCTGCATGTCACACAAATTTTTTAAAATTACACCACACACTTTCTTCATAAAATTTACATTATGGATTGTGAAAAAAGTGTGTGGTGTAATACATGAAGATTTATGTGGCATATGAATAATTATCCCTTTTATTTTTTATTTTGAAGATTGTGCTATTTTTGTATTTGTATATCAACCTATTAATTAAATTATATACTTGAAAGTTTATTATTTTTATATTTATTAATTAGATAATAAATTTAAAAAATATATAAATATATTTTTTATTTTTATTTTTATTTTTTTATTATTATTTTACATTAAGTTATTAATCTGTCAAATAAAATATATAATTATCCTATATTAACTTAGTTTATCATTCAAATACAAAATCACATTAAATTCTTAACTGGGGTAAGTAATTAGTGGGGTTAGCTGTTAACTTATATACTAACCCCTAATATTAAGCGGCTTCTTCTTCACGGGTTTTTCCGGCGATTCAGCTGGCTTCACTCCCTGTGTCGGAAAATGTCCGTGGTTTCGCTTCCCGCCTCCTCCTCTTCTTCGTCTTCTTCCTCCCTCGTCCCCGCTTCTCTTCCTCCTCCACTACAATATTTTCGTCGTCTTATCTCACTCGCACAGCAGCGCCGATCGTTTCCGAGAATCTTCGCATCCACAGGGCTTGATGCCGGTAGGAATTTGTTCTTTCTACCTCGCTTTTTCCCGATTCGGTAGCTCCTTCTTCTGACTCCATGATTCCGATTGTTAGATCTCAGCACCGAGTTTGATGCGGTGTCCAGGTTCAGCGAGATCGTTCCAGATACGGTCATTTTTGATGACTTCGAGAGGTGAGCTTCCTTGAACCCTTTCTGTTTCGTATTCTTCTTGTCCGAGTTCACTGATCCTTGTTTCGGATCTGTGAATAGATTTCCGCCGACTGCGGCCACTGTGACTTCTGCTCTCCTCTTGGGTATCGCCAGCCTCCCGAGCACTAAGTTCAAGGTGAGTGGCCTGATGAATATTTCCACCGTTGTAACTGATGGTGTTTGTATATGTAGTAACTTCTGACTCAGAAAGGGTTGATTGTAGAGTGCTATAGAGACGGCATTGGCAGATACGGAATGCTCTGATAAAGAGAATATTGAAGAGAGGCTTTCTTGCTTTTACAGCAAGGTCTGTGATTGAGTGTTTGATGTTAGGAATTTGGTGTTTTCTGATGCCATCGATTTGGATACTTCTTGTGTTGATTGCTAGGCGCTAGTTAACGTTGGTGGTGAGTTGGCAAAGCTTGTCCCTGGTCGGGTGTCAACTGAAGTGGATGCCCGCCTTGCTCATGATACCCTAGGCATTGTCAGGAAGGTAAACATGTACATTTAGATATATTTTTCTAAATAATCATGTTGTTTTCTAGTTTACTTTGTGAGCATGCATGAAATTTGCTTTTTATTTCATATTTTGCATTTTTAGGTCCATGATCTCCTGAAACTATACAATTACATCGAGATCCCTTCAGAGCGCATTCTCTTCAAAATTCCATCAACATGGGAAGTACGTTGCTAAAGATTTGCTTTCAAGTTTTATCGTCTAGAAATTTTTTCATACAAGAAGTAGCCTTATACTTTGACCAGGGAATAGAAGCCTCAAAATTGTTGGAATCTGAGGGCATTCAAACACACTTGACTTTTGTCTATAGGTACACAAATGATATTTTTATGTAGAAGAGTGTTTTGCAGTATCTATTATTGTTAAAATTTGCGTTGTGGCTATCCTAGATTCTATTCTTAGTTATATTTGTGCTTTGTGCCGCAGTTCTTACAAAAATGTACTTATCTCAAGCTACGGAGTTTTGAAAGTTAAATCATCATTATTTCTGTTTCCTTAATAGTTTCCATGAACAATGGCTTCATTCTTGTACGACAAGCCTGTTACTTTTCCCTAATTTAAGGAAACACGCACCACTTTTCCAATTTTCCTATATCTTACCTTGAGTAGGAATCCATTTAATCCAATTTTCATTTAACATTTTGTGACCTTTTTGTCTGTGGCCTAATGCATCTAATGGTGCAGATTGCTACTGTGGTCATCATTTGTCTTTGTTTCTATACTTTTTTTTTCCAATAACTCATGTAAAACCCATAAAGTTGAAGGGATAGGAAATCAAGACTACTTGTTCCTTCTGTTCTACATATTTTATTTTTTCATTGTAGAATATTGAACACGTTCCTGAAGTTCAGCATTTACTTTCTATACACTCTTCATAGGCAAGAATACACTTATGACAAAAATATTCTACAGATAACTAGAACCTGTAAAGTTGCATTTCTTGCTACATCCTGCCTATCAATACATTGGACTGTAAAAAGAATTGATCAGTAAGTTGATGACATCAACAATTTAGTGTTGATTCAAGTTTTTCTCCTCTTACAAGTTCCATGCTTTGGGAACCAGGCTTGCTGCCTCAAATTTCAAACTGCCATTGCTAAATTATACACGGGCAGCCCTTCACATGTAAATATAAGTTTTGCTGGAAATAAACATTTTTCTCTCTTCTCATCTATCCATTTGATATTTGTTGAGACTTGAGATTGTGTTGGAGATAAATTGATCAAACATATTAATGTAGAATGTATATGAAGAAATGGAAGAGTAATTAGAAGAAAGAGAAGAACACAACAAGAAATGAGAGAAAATTAGAGAATCTTATTTAAAATCATCCAAAAGTTCTTAATTATAATGATGTGAGGCTTACTTATAGAATTCTAGCCTCAACTAACCAGAAAAATAAATATTAATAAAATAAAGGATAATTACTAATATTTTTAAAGATAATAAATAAGTTTTTAAATTTTTGAATGTTTATATTCTAATTAGGATAAAACTAAATATCTAATATTTAAATAAATTATTATTTTTCTTTAATAATTAATAATTAAATTTTAATATAAAATTTGTTGGATCTGTATTATCTTTGAAATTATTCTTATCTTCATCATTTACATTTACTTTAAGAGAACTCAACTCCGTCAAGTCAGAACGCAGACATAAGCTGAGAAGATTCTAATTTAATATGAGATATCTTTTTTTTATTCTCCAAGAAAAACTATTGTTCTTTCTCATTGTCGATAATTCTGGAATAGCGAAACAAAGTAAACAATGTGCTTAAATGATGAAAATAACATCTCATGCCACAATATGTGAGGAGCAAAAACTAGATTTGTTGGCTTTGTAGACTTTGTTTCTTTTAAGATTTTCTTGTTCAATAACTTAATCAAAAGCACATCTTGTGAAATATTTAGAGGAAATATAATAACGCCATGATATTCAATTATAATTGAAGAGAGTTGCTTTTCTTTTGAAAGTCTTTGTTCATGTAAAATCTCACTGGAGCTCATATTTCCATCATTAATATTTCTATCTTTTTGAGTATTTTTCTCTTGTTTAATCTCTTTATCAATGCTATCCGAGTTTTCTTTTTCATCTCGATTATTCAAAAAATATATAGAATTTGATGAATCACTACTTTCATCTGTCTCCGACATATTTTGTGCTTCATTTAGTGGATTGCATTGTGGTAATTACCTCAAACAAATTTGTACATTCTTTCATAGGAGTTGTCTCTGATATAAATCTTGCTTCATGGTAATTATATTTCTTAGTAATGATATTACGTATTTTTCTTGCTTGTTGAACCACATGATCAAACTTTCCAAAACAATTATCTCTAAAAATTTTCATATCTTTTTGGAATATTTTCAAGTCACGTACATATTTCGCATTGGTTATCAAAGCGACTGGATCATCTTCAATAGTAACTTTGTTTTTATTCTCATCAACCTTATACTTTTCAAAACTTTTATTTGTTGGGATAACGATGTCATGAGAAGACGAATGATAGGTTGCTTCTAGAGTTTTATCTTGCTTTAACCATGTGCAAAGCTTATGCTTCTTATTAATGTGTGGTTGTGGCTTCAATGTGACATGTTGATATGAAGAATCTTGAAATTTATAACATACCATTGAACTATAATAATATCCCTCGAATGATTGCTGGCAAAATTGATTGAACTTGATCATGATATGTCTTATAAGTAATATTCAGATAACTATCGTAAAATTTTGAATTATGATATTTTCTTGAAGAAGCTAGGATAACTTAACACCCAAATTAAGTTCAATTTCAAGTCTGAATCTAAGCTGTAAGCAAAAATAGAGAGCTAAATACACTGCAATCTAGCTTGATGATCCACGCAAACTGACACACAAGTGTTGTACATGGGTTGTAGAACTGGATTTGGGAGTGATGGCGGGCCTGTGCTGTACTTAGGCTTGCTGGCGGACGTTCGTGCAGGGCTGGCACAAGTGGCCGGTACAGTGCATATGAGGGGGTAGCAAGCATGCTAACGGGGCGAAGTGCTTACATGTGGAAGGGCCAAGTGCTCCTGAAGGAGGCACGTGCAGGCGTGCAACTCGCAGAAGCTTTCAGGAGCGCATAAAGGCGTTTGCTCGGGAGAGCACAGGCTCAAGCAGGCCCATACGAGTGTGAGCACGGCAGATGTGCGATCGCGTGTAAGCAGGGGCATGAGGGCTGGGATCGCGCTCGGGATGGGGGCATGTTCTTGCCGGTGGAGCTAACTCGTGTGAATGCGACCCCTGAGATCCTACTACACATAAAGGCATGTGTGGGTGCATTAAATAATATGGGTTGTGTGCAGAACTCAGAGGCGTGCACAAATCAATATACGAATACTGAAGCTCTGATACTAAATGATGTAGAACATATATGAAGAAAGAGAAAAGTAATTAGAAGAAAAGGAAGAGCACAAGAAGAAATGAGAGAAAACTAGAGAATCTTATTCAAAATCATCCAAAAGTTTCTAATATAATAATGTGAGGGCTATTTATAAAATTTTAGTTTCAACTAACTAGAAAAAATAAATAGTAAATGATGAAGATAAAGATAATATCAAAGATGATGTAAATCTAAGAAATTTTATATTAAAATTTAATTATTTAATTATTAAAGGAGGATAATCATTTATTTAAATATTAGATATCTAGTATTTATCCTTATTAGAATTTAAATATTCTAAAATTTTGAAAAGTTAATTATTATTTTTAAAAATATTAATAATTATCCTCTTATTTTATTAATATTCATTTTTTAAGTTAGTTGAGGTTAGAATTCTATAAATTGACCATACATCATTTTATTAGGGACTTTTGAATGATTTTGAATAAGATTTTTTAGTTTTCTCTCATTTGTTCTTATGTTCTTCCCTTTTTTATTACTCTTCAATTTCTTCATATATATTTTACATTATTTAGTATTAGAGCTTCAGTATTTTCCTCCGTGTGCATACAAGATTGCAGGCTCCAGCACGTTTGTGCGTGAGCCTTACCAGATGGATAGCAGGCTCCCTCACGCAAACAAGCTAAAGCAAGTCGACTCGCGCATGCGAGCGTGCGTCATTCCACCCGCCGCCAGCATCTGCTCAAACTTAATTTGGGTGACCCAAATTGTACTTACAAGAGGAAAAACGTTACTATGACTTCTTTAAAAAAATTTCATAAGTTAAAATTTTATGATATTTATTTGATATTCCTTATAGACCATATCATGATTAAGTTTATCAATTTTGTCAGCAATCTTTTGAGGCATATTATTATGGTCCTCTAGTACATTATAAATTTCAAAATTCTTCATATCAATGTGTCATATTGAAGCCACAATCATAATACACACTAATTAGAAAGAAGCATCAGCTTTGTTCTTGGTTAAAGCGAGATGAAACTCCACAAGCAACATATCATTCTTTTTATGATTTTTCGTTGTTCCAAGGAATGAAAATTCTGAAAAGTATGGGGTTCATAAGAATGAGAAGAAAGTTATTCTTGAGGATGATTTAGTTACTATGACACTCAATGGTAATATGTGCATGACTTCAGCAAATTTTGATATATGAAAATTTTTTGAGATGATTATTTGGAAAACTTTGATCATGTGTTTCAATAAGTAAGATGAATATATAATATTATTGTTTAGAAATATAATTACCATAAAGCAAGTTTCGCAGTTGAGGATACTTCTGCGAAAGAATGTACAGATTTGTTTGTGGTAATTGTTACAAAATGCAATTCATTGAAAGCAGCACAAAATATGTTAGAGACATATGAAAATTGTAATTCTTCAAATTCAACTTATCTCTTAAATAATGGAGATGAAAAAGAAAATTTTGACAACACTGACAAGAAAGTCAGACAAGAGGCAATTACTTAAGAATATAGAATTATTAATTATGGAAACATGGGCTCATTTTCTCAAGAAAATCAACTTTCTTTGAGTATAATTGAACATTATGGTGTTATTATATCTCCTTTAAATATCTCACAAGATGTGTTTTTGATTAAGCTATGAAACAAAAAAATCTCAAAAGAAACAAAGTTTATGGAGTCAATAAATTTGGTTTCTACCCCCGACATATTGTGGCATGAGATGTTATTTTCATCATTTAAGTTCATTGTTTTGCCTTAATTTACTTTTTCATGATTATTGATGTTGGGAAAGAACAATAGTTTTTCTTAGAATATAAAAAAAGAATATCTCATATTAAATTAAAATTTTCTTAACTCATGTTTACATTCTACCTTGACGGAGTTGAGTTCTCTTCAAGCAAAGGTGAATGATGAAGACAAAGAAAATCTTAAAAATGATGCAGATCCTAGAAATTCTATATTAAAATTTAATTATTTAATTATTAAAGGATGACAATAATTTATTTAAATATTAGATATTTAGTACTTATCCTTACTAGAATTTAAACATTTAAAAATTTAGGAAAGTTAGGTATTATCTTTAAAAATATTAGTAATTATTCTCTCATTTTTTTTTTCTAGTTTGTTGAGGCTAGAATTTTAAAAATAGGCTTCTCATCATTGTAACTAAAAATTTTTGGATGATTTTGAATAAAATTTTCTAATTTTCTCTCATTTTTTCTTGTGTTCTACTTTTTTTCCTAATTACTCTTCCCTTTCTTCATATACATTTTGCATCACACACTAAAGCGAACATAGAAGATTCAAGTAGACAATAGTGTAAATCTAGAAATCCACACAACAAATAGAATCATACGTACAAATCAAGAAAAAAGCACAGATTTACAAGGGTCACCTCGTAGATAGGGCTATGTCCTCACAATAACTGATTTAATAGAAAGATCAAGAACAACTTGTAAAGGGAGGAGAGGGAGACGGCTAACCAGATTTAGATATAGCGCTCAAAGGAGGAAGCACATGGCATGTTATTAAACTTGTGAAGTTGCAATTGAAGATGAATATCATTGACCTATGAATCTAATGAATGATATATAATTAGGGTTTTGTATAATTTTCATGTATGTCCCTAATATTATTCTTTAACCACATCCTAGTTTTTAACATACTCCTCAAGCCGATATATAGATAATATGAAGTCTAGCGTATTACAAATATAATCAATCTTAGTGCTTCTCAGAGACTTTATTATAAATTGGCTAATTGTTTATTAGAATTGGCAGAAGACAAAAACTTCTTTGGATTGGACTCTCTCTAACCTTGGCAGTCAATCTCTATTAGCATTTTCTCCTTATGAAAAAAATGTTAGGGGTGACTTGCACAAGAGCTTTATTGTCAGAGTATTACTCCATAGCCCCAGATTGACTAAACCCAAACTTCCTTATCAACTTCTTAAGCCATACATGCTCAGTTGTTGCAAGTTCCATTGTCTTGTATTCTAAGCAACAGTTTTTTTTTTATTCTCATCCTTCCTAGCTATCACGTTTTGGTTCATGCATTTGCCACTCAACACTAGACTTGTTAGTTGCTACCACATTATGCTTCTTACTCTTCCAAGATTATATATATTCCTTCCTAGTAGAATAGAATATCCTAATGTGGGTCTTTAATATGTCGAAGAACCTGCCTATCCTATCACTTGAAAATGGCTATAGCCACGATAATGAAGTCCTTTTTTGGGAGTTGTCTTAAGACATCTAAGAACCCTTAAGGCTATCTCACAAGGGGGACTTAAGAAATTAACTAATCATACTTAGGATAAATGAAATGTCAAGTTATTATAAAGTAATTAAATTTTCCAATTATTTTGTATTATCATCTTGAATCAAATATTACCTCCCACTTTTTGGGCACCAGTTTGACATTTGGATCCTATGGAGTTTCAATGAACATGTCAGCCTTCTCTAATATGTCTATGACACACTTCCTTTATGATTTGTATATGTCTCCTCTTGAGCTGGCAATTTCAATGTCTGAAGGTATTACAATTCTCCCAAATCCTTGGTGAGGTAGTGTTCTATTTTTGAGGTAAAGACTTTAGGCATTATGTACAGGGCTAGAAGTCGCTCGGAGGATGGGAGACAAGAGGATGATATATCAAATTACAGATCGATCGTTAAGCTTTTGGAAAGTAATAACAGGACGTGCTCTTCCACCTTTCTTTGTCAAAAGTCAAGGAAGCTTCTGCAAAGGGATTGGTTAGTTAAACTATCCAAATCCTGTGTGAAGCTAATGAAGCAGTGGATGCCAAGGAAAAGAGAAGTTTGAGTCTATCAGACAACCAAATAGATGTTTTTGAGGCCCCCTTGAATGGTGTCCAGGATTTACTAAGGAAAGATGGGCATCACTTGATTCTAATTTCCACTGTTCTTGGGTCATTGACCCTATTCTTTCACCCATTAAAGGAATTTATTTTAGTCTAGATAATTTAAGTCTTCTCAGTCCAGTGCTAATGTGTTATTACGGATTCACTTAGATTTGAAGAATTTAGTTCTCGGTGTAAAAAGTAAAAACCTCTATGCTTTTTGCTAAATTCTCCCAAACTTAGCTAGAGGTCTAGTTTTGTTTCCTGGTACTTAAAACCACATTGTACATAATTTTCTAATGGCTTCATAGGTAGGATCAGCTAATGGCTTCACAGGTACATAAGGGATCTGATCACCCTTATTTTTGTTTTGATATTCATTGGGTTTTAACCTGTGACTGTTTTTGTGTGTATGTCGGTTTAATTCCTTATACCAGATGATTATTCATATGTAGAAGTAATAGATTTGAAGCAACACTTTACTTGTTACTTTTTTTAAACAAGACAATCTTAGAAAGTTGGTCTAAGAAAACTAATCAGTTGATATGTTATTGATATGAATCCTTTAATATGTGGTCTTCCATGTTAATGAATGTTAACTAATTTTGGAATGTTAATTGATTTCTCATAAAAATTTTAACTTCTATACAAGCATTTTTGCAGCTTTGCGCAAGCAGCAGCTGCTGCTCAAGCTGGTTCATCTGTCATACAGATATTTGTTGGTCGTATTAGGGTATGGCTCTATAGAAAAGTCTACTGTGTTCATCATTTACTGGAGACTAAATGTTTCGCTGTAGGATTGGTCTTGCAATCATTCTGGTGATCCTGAGGTAGAAGCTGCTCGCAGGAAAGGAGATGACCCTGGGTTGGCTCTGGTCAGTTCTCTTGCATTGTTTATAGTCATATTCAAAACAGGCATTGTTGAATCACGTAAATGACCATTTGTTTAGATGTGCGTACTTCATTATAGTTCAGCTTTTAAGATGATTATTTGTCATTCCACCACAACCCTAGTTTTTGAAAAATTGGTTATTGTTGTTTTGTCAGAACTTGGTAGCTTCCTGGTTCATAATTAATTTCAATTTGAGTTGGTGGAGACAAGTAATTTCCATAGTTCACTTATTGATTTGATATTATAGATGAATGAAGAAGTCTTAGCTTTGTCATTAATTCATGGATGTAGGAATACTAAGGTTTGTTTTTCACTTTTTCTAGGAAGGTTAATCAACTATTAGAACAAACTAACGAAAATTTGCATCGAGTTTCAAAAGTAGATCCTAGGACTTTTTGAATGTCAATCCCCGCTCTCTAGGAATCCAAGCCCCCCAAACCCCTCCCCACCCCAACCCACTCACCATTGGACAAGAAGTCTATATAATTGGCAACATTCCCATATAAACTTAGTGCCCACATGTGCTGCATAATTCATACACAAGCACAACCATATGATATACCAACCCACACTCTCTCCTAGATACCATGCTTATGTAGTTTGACACATCTGCATTCATATACTTCGATGTGGATAAGTACATATTTTCTTGTATATACGTTCATACACATACATCCATTCATGCACCAACAAATGCAAATACTTAAATATGAATACAGGGCGAGCTACTCGTACACAGGAACTAGGTCAAACCATTTGAGATCCTAGACAAGAGCAACTCAAATCAGAGTTTGTATAGATTAGATATTGATACTGGATAAAAATGTAATTATATTTTAGAATTTAAATCAATGATATTAAGTAGTAAATTAAGCTCAAAATATTTTTTGAAATATTTATTATATGTTAAATAAGATTCCAAATTGGATTGTCTGATAAATTTGGATTTATCAATTGAATTAATTTTTTTACCAATTGAATTATTAAATTAAGCACAAAATAATTCTATAATACAATTATATGATGATGCAAATTTAAAATTTATTTAAATTGGATGCGATAAATAAAAAGTTATCAATTATATTAGAGCATATTGATTGAGTTCAAGAAATCAGATTCGAGGTTTCAGAAATTAAGAACAAATGCCTCACAAATAAATCCAACAGTAATTTTCTCTCAAGATGTTAGATCTCTCAATTTAAAGCCAGTCTAATAATTAATTAAGCTTGTTTTTTTTTTAATTTGAAGTCAGTGGTTAGGCTCGATAAGAAACTTTACCTCGAATAAAGAATATCAAATGTGATCAATTCCAAAGATTCAAGACCCTTCGATGGAAATCTCAGCAGAGCAATATCTCCTAGAGTTGAATGGAGAAACCCAAATAATGTTCCAAAGAATTGGTTAGCTCAGTTCTCAAGGGCTCTGCAGCAACAATCGAACAAATCTTCATTGGCAACCTGAGCGTACAGATCTCCTAGGAGGGCTCCAAGGACCTTGGCAAACGGGGAAGCGGGGCATTTTTCAGTGCTCGGCTTGGCATGACGTAGAAGCACAGGCTTGAGCAACCCCGAATAGACGTCTTGGTTAGCAAGACATACAGTAGTGATTGAAGCAAAAGTCGCACACGTTAGCGTAACTACAATTGTGCGAACGAAGGTGGCCACATGTAGGAGGCGTGGTGCGAGATGAAGCAGGTGATGGTGTTGGCTTAGAGAAGAGGAAGGGGAAGAGAGATTTTTTTCTTTTTTTTAATGAAAAAGGAAGCTAGTTATTGAAAGATTCTCAGTTAAGGCTAACACATTTTCTTTCCTATCCAGGATATCAATCTCTTAATTCATATTTAGGTTTCAACTCAAATATGAAATTTCATTCATCATAAAACAACTAACCATTACAATGCAAAGCGATTGATCCCTATTTATAGAGATCTCAACATGAAATAGAAAATATAAAAATAAATGTAGAAATTGAGATACTAAATACAATCAACTAAATATAAAAATATTTTAATAGGATAAATATAGCGAATCTCCATTATTTCAAATTAAATTTGGTACAGCTAATATGAAAATTTTTAATTAGCTTTAATCAGTTTGAATTTAAATTTGATTCAATCATGTGATATCATCATAGCCGTTAGATTCAAAGTTGATTTATGCCCCTACCAACTCTTTATGGTGGTCTTAGCCTAACATACTCCCTAGGTGGTTGTCGTTCTGGTGGGGACCCAGATCAGCATCAAATTGGATGGTCAGGATGACGTCATGTGTTGAATCAAAATTAAATTTCAAATTAATTAGAGCTACTAGAGATTTCCATATTAGCTTTATTTAAATTTAATTTGATTTGATTCAGAGCATATTTGGAAAGATTTGAAGACTCACCACATTTGGAGCTTATTTTATTTTATTGTAATAGAATTAGTTCCATATTTGCTTTTATTTATTTAGTATTTTATTTCCTGCATTTAGTATTGTATTTCCAAATTTTACATGGGATCTCTCTATATAAAGAGGTCGCCTTGCATTGTAAAAGATGCGTGCCTGTTCACTCGCCTGCCTTTGCTCGTGCCTGTCTGCGCTTTGTTCGCTCATCGCCCGTACTCGATCAGTGATTTTTCTCCGATTCAAATCATTGGTAACTTCTTTCCCGAATGCAATTAAACTGATTATTTGATTTCAACATAAATTATTCGCTTGATTTGAATTATTCATGTGGCTCTAATTGTGCGACCCGATATTTATTTGTGTGTCAATTACTGTTGGATTTAACTGTGAGGCATTTGTCCTAAATTTCTGAACCTCGGATCTGATTTACTGAATTTAAATTGACGCCCTAATCTAAATTAATAAATTCTTATTTATCATACGATCCAATTTAATTTTAATTTTAAAATATCTTAATTTGCGGGATTCAAAAATCTTATTTATCATATAATTTATGTAGAAAATATTTTCCTCTTAATTAAAATAACTTGCCAATTAATTTTGCTAAATATAATTAATATAAATTATCATTGGCACTCATTTTTTCGTCCCGCATCACGTTCATTCTTTTAAGTCCTAGAAACCATTCATTGATCTAGATGATCTAATCTAAACATGACTTCATCCAAGAAGTCCTTTGACACGCTACTTATTGGAATGCCGGTCTATGCATAAGATTAGATATGTAAATTTAGGAATAGATGTATTAACTTGGACAATAAATAATGTGCAATATAATTGAATATATAAATGCAAAATAAAATACTCTATAAGATGCTTTAATCTAAATTGTGCTCTAATACCAATTTGATGCGGGACGAAATTGAAATTATATTTTAGAATTTAAATTAACAATATTAAGTCGTAAATTATTTCAATTAAACAATATTTCTAAAATATTTATTATATTATAAATAAGATTCAAAATTGGATTTTGTGGCAAATAAGAATTTGTCATTTGAATTATTAAATTAAGCACAAAACAATTCTACAATATAATTTTAATATAATTTTATAATAAACAAGATTTTAAATCCAGCAAATTAATTATTTTAAAATTTAATTAAATTGGATCGTAATAAATAAGAATTATTAAGGTATATCAATTGAGTTCAAAAAATTTGATCGAGGTATCAAAAATTAAGGTCAAGTGCCTCGCAAATAAATCTAACAGTAATTTTCTCTCAAGATGTTAGATCTCTAAATTTAAAGTTGCTCTAATAATTAAATTAAGTAATTTTTTTGAATTCGAAGTCAATAATAGTTAGGCTCGATAAAAAACTTTACCTCGCATAGAGAATATCAAATGTGATCAGTTTTGAGGATTCAAGGCCCTTGATTGGAATTCTTAGCAGAGCAACATCTCCTGGAGTTGAATGGAGAAACCTAGGACCCTAATTGTAATGTTCCAAAGGAATAGGGCAGCTCAATTCTCAGACAACTTTGTAGCAATAACCGAACAGGTCTTCGCACAGGCAACTTGAGCGTGTGAATCTGCGGGCTCACATGACCTTGGTTCAACTCGCAACCAGATGCAAACACCGGGCAGCAGTGATCAACTCGGTGTGGCGCTTAGGCGTAGGATATTGAAGTGGGTTAATGGGACATGCAGACGGCAATGATGGAAGCAAAAGTTGAGCATGTTAGCACGGTTATGATTGTGTAAACGAAAGTGGTCGCATGTAGGAGGCATGATGGGAGATGAGGCCGGTGGTGTTGTGGGCTCACAAAGGTGAGGTGGGAAAGGGAAGTGGGACTTTTTTTTTTCTGTTTTTCTACTTAATAAAAAAAGATAATTAGGATATTGAAGGATTCTCACCCAATGCTAACTCATTCCCTTTCATACCCGGAATATCGATTTCTTAACCCTAGGTCCCTAATCTAAGTGTGCATTCAAACACGAAATTTCATTTATCATGAAACAATCAACCTTTACAATGCAAAGTGATCTCTATCTATAAAGATCCCATAATATGGAATAGAAAATATAAAAATAAATGTCAAAATTAAAATACCAAATACAATCAACTAGATAAGAAAATATTTTAATAGAATAAATATAGTGAATCTCCATCCTTCCAAGTCAGTTCTACAAATTGAGTTAGTCAACATGTTGGTAGTAATCATTTTGCCATTACATAGTAAAATTTGTAAGTCTTTTGTTTATATTAATTCCTTTATTTAATTTAGGTTAGCTCTTTGAAGAAGACTAATTTATTGTGTCTAGTGAGAAATTGAGAATTGTGCAAAGTGCCATTTGACAAACTACACCAAGTAAGCCCAACCAATTTCCTAAAATTAGAAAACCAAATTGAGTGCTTACTTGTGAGGAGAGATTCCCACCTGCTAAATGCGAATTACTTATATAAAATCTAAAATTAGTTTCCTAGAAAATTATTTGATTAACTGTAAAAATATATTTATTTTACTTATTTTTGTAAGTTATTTGACTTAATTATATATAAAAAATTGTACTCTTATTTATTTATTATTGTATATTCAATTCCATGTATTTTGAATTATTTTTTGTCCTGAAATTCTAATTATTCAATATTTCATTTGAATAGTACATTATACTGCCTAAATCAATATTATTGATCCAATGGATATTTTAAAGACAGACATAGATAAAATCATTCAAAATGCAAGTCACACTAACAATAGAATATAGAAGCCAGATGAAGATACGACACACTCGTACTCTTATAAAGCAGATAAATACTCAACTCTACACAAGACTTAAGCGATGAACTATCAATTCATTAGAGAAAAGAAAGAAAGTAGGAGAGAACTTGTTTATAGAAATTATAATTCCAGTTTCTCAGATGAAATTCACAAAAAGGTTAAAATTGAAGCACCAGTTTTTTATGGGATTCATAATCCCAACAAATTATTTGGTGTGATGTTTTACTTATAGATATATTGTTTTTCCTTAAGCCCTTAGAGAAAGTTTGTGTTAAAAAATGAAGCCTACCCCATTTCAAAAAAAAAAAATTAATTACTTTTTCTCTTTGTAACAATTTGGTTATTAATCCTACTAAAGTGATTGATTGAACAATTTAGTTTTTGAAGTATTAAGAAAGAATTTATAGATAAAAGTTCTATTCTTTTTTACGTTTAAAAAAAATCGATCTTATATCTGAGAACAAATACTAGTAACAGTTGCCTATTTATTTACAAAATTTAGTGACATAACTTTCTAAAAAACTCCTTGTTGAGCTTCCTCATATGCGAGAAATTCAACATACCATTGACTTTATTTCGGAGTCCCAACTAAGGATATTGAAATTGATTGAAGATCGATAATTGCTCGAAAATTAAATCAAAATTTAGATCAAATCGAAATTGAATCAATCTAAACGAGCCAATGACTGAGCCAATTTTGTGGCTCGGTATTATTTTCGATATGATCTCGAGCCAATATAGGATCAGATCAAGCCTGCTTGAGATCGGATCGGTGTTAGAAAAACATGGTTAATATATATATTTGTATATGTAGCATTAAATATATTTTGATGTGCAGCTTAGTAGTTAGATCTCTTGTGCCTATGGCGGCGATCAGTAGTTTGAATCCTGCTAAGAACATATTTTTTCAAAAAATTTTAAAAGTTGTACACAACATAGTCCCACATTGTTAGTTTGTGGAGGCCTTTCAAGAACATTTCTTATATAAGGAGACTTTTCAACAACCTTAGTCATATAAACAAGAATAAACATTATAAAAATAATAATTATTTATTTAATATTTAAAAAAACTGTTAATTAAATATTTTAGTTTAAACTAGCTCGAACTCGATTCGAGCTGGATGGAGATCAACAAAATTTGAGCCAAGCCAGCTCAAAATTAAACTAAACACTTGGGGACTCCGTAATAAAGTTGAAATCTATGAAGCATGGACACTTCAAGAACCACATCGTGTCCGTGTCGAACACACGAACACTTGGGGACACATGAGGACACGCGGGGACACCGTGTCGGACACGCCACGTAGCGTGTCCTAATAAAATAATATTAAGAAAAACTAAAGGACACGTAAAAACACTTTGGGATACCTTAGGGCACTTTTAAAATACTTTTAGGATACTTTTGAGACACTTCTAGAATATTTCAGAGATACAGGACACTTCTAGCATACATAAGATAGAATTGAATATATTTAATATTAATGTTAAATTTATTTATTAATATTATATATTTTTAATAAAATTTATGGATATATCTACTTTATTTTTTTTATTATCGTTAAAATTTTATTTAATAAATTAAAAATATATCTCTTATTATTGTTAAAATTTTATTTAATATAAGTCAAAATTCTAAGTTAATTAAGTTAAATCATTTTTTTCCTCATTTGTTGCCCTTAAGCCTTGTATTATGTTATATATATATATAAAGTATAAATTATTAATTTTATTATTATATTTGGCGTGCCATGCCGTGTCCGTGTCTTATATTTTGGAAAATAGCCGTGTCATCGTGTCGTGTCGTGTCGTGTCGTGTTCTGTGTCCCCGTGTCGTGTCCGTGCTTCATAGGTTGAAATTTGTGTTGGGTAAAATTTTTGCCTCAAACCAAACGAGGCCTAAATCTATATTAAGTTCACCAACTCACCAAAGTGTCATTGAGACCCGTAGTTTTCACGGCTTAGCAATATTTTATAGATGATTTATTAAAATTTTTGCACAATTTTGAGTCCTATCACTGATTTATTAGAATAACAACAACAATCAAGCCTTTATTCTACAAGGTGGGATCGGCTATATGAATCTTTTGTTTTCGTTATACTCTATCAAATAAGAAATTCCTATTTATTTTTATGTAAAAGGGAAATGCTTTGTTTAACAATTTGGAGCACAAAAGACATTTGAATAATTTAAAATTCTTATGACATCCTCACATGTGTTACAATTTTCTGATTTTTCTATAGTTTTCGAAGTGGCTTGTGAAGCCTCGAGAAGAGGCAGGCATCATAGAGATTCTTATCCAAGATAATCATCACATTGCTTATTATAGTGAAAAATTAAATGATGCTAAACCAAAGTACTCCAATTATGATCATGAATTTTATGTGATTGTACAATCATTCTTAACATTAGAGAACATTATTTATTACACAAAGAGTTTATTCTAAATTCTGATCATCACACTTTAAAATTTATGTATACTTAAAAGAAATTAAATAGTAGACATGCAAAATAAATCGAGTATTAAGAAGATTTCTTACTTGTGTTGTTACACAAACATGCCAATGCTTTAGTGTAGAGTTTACCGTTACTGTTACATCTCTTGAATTAAAAAATTAAAAAAAAAATTATTTATTATGTTTTGATTTTCATATTATCTATAATAATATAAAAGAAATATCACCTTTTCTAAATAGGCTTTTCTATTAATTAATGAATATTTATATAAAGGAAGATAGTTATATATACTCAGAACTTTCTTAAGAGATTGTCTTATTATTGAATTACATTCTAATGAAATCACAAGATATGTGGGCCTCGATAAAATAATTCTTTTACTAGAAATAAGATTTAAATGCGCACTTAAATATGACACGATGTTGATAGAATCATATTTCAATGGTACACATGTAAGCAAATCATGATTACTAAATAAAAATCTAGAAAATATGTAAGCATTATTTATTGCAAACTAACTTTGGGTAGAATTATTTATTGGTTTTGTGTTAGAACTTTCTAGAACTCCTCGTCAATATGAGAGTATATTTATAATTGTCGATTGATTTTCAAAAATAGTTCACTTTATTACTTGTCACAAAACATATGATGCTTCTACAACAATAATAACGACAACAACAACTACTACTACAACCAAGCCTTAATCCCATTAGGTGGAGTCAGCAACAACAACAAAATAAATAATGTTTCTTATATAACTAAATTATTCTTTAAAGAAATTGTTAGACTCCATGGATTGCCTTCTATGATAGTTCAAATAGGGATGTATGATTTATTTCATGCTTTTGGAAAATCTGTTGAAAATTATTTGATATAAAACTCAAGTTCTCTTTAGCCTTCCACCCCAAAATAGACAGACTGATTGAAGTAGTAACCCGAACTTTTAGGCAACATGTTAAGATGTTTAGTTAGGAAAAGCATAGGAACTTTGGATTTACAGCTCTCTGCTGTTGAATTTGTATATATTTAGTATTGTCTCTAAGGCCCTGCTTGGCAATGGTCTAAAAATCATGGCTAAAATTAGCCATGGCCAAAATCTTAAATTTATTTAAAAAAAAACCTAAAAACTATTTTATATCTCATCTCAGACAAATTCCAATATTAAACAATCATTTTATTTCACATCCAACACAATTCTCAATAAATCAATCAACTTTATTTCACATTCTACACAATTTTTAATATAATCAACTTACTTTATTTCACATCATACACATTTTTCAAAAATGGCAAAAAATTTCAACAAAATTTTCTTTTTTTTCTTATTACCAAACAGAGCCTAAGACTATCAATAGAATGCCTTCTGAAGTAGTGTATGACTATACCTATAAGTGACCAATTGACTTAGATGATGTACCTATTCACATTTTTTTAGATTTTGCATTTTCATTTGTGAAAGATTTTTTTAGCATGCATGAGCATTTAAACAACAAATTGGGTTATGTAATGATAAATATGCCAATATAGTTAATTGATTACGATCTTCTAGGAAATTTATGGAAGGAAACTGTACTAATACATACTCAGCCTAAGAATTACTCTACATTGAGATATAGAAAATTTATGCGAGAACTTGTTTACCCTTTTAAATAATAGAAAAATTGGCACAAATGCAATTGTTTTGGATTTGGCACTTTAGATGTTTATAAGTTGTCTTTTATGTTGAGGACATTTTACCATATAAAGGACTTTTACAAACTAGAACTTCGCAGACTGACTCTTGTGCAAGTGGATATGATGAACAATTATCTATGTCAATTAAGCTTAGATTTTTTTAGGTTGATGGAATTATCATTGACAAGCTTTCTACTAGTCCATATGTTCCCCACAAGTTTTTGGTTTGTTGGAATGATCAGCCACTCATTGAAGATACATAGATGACACGAGATGAGTTAGTGACAATTGCTTCAGTTATAGTTGAAGAGTACCTAAACTTTAAATCTGCAGACCAAGTTCTATGCAACGAGTGGAATTGATGCAGTATAGGATGTGTCATTCGTACATAGAAACCAAGTTATACATAGGCCCATTGTTACATCTCGAATAAGAGCAACCTAAATCAGAGTTTGTCAGGTCGGATGCACGCCTAGATTTGACTTGGTCAATGTTTAGTGGGTAGTTTGGTATTTGTTTTGATCTTGATTGTTATTATTAGTGGGTTATTATTTCGACTTTCTTAGTGAATAGTTGGTTCTTTAACTAACTACCAAATCGTGGATTTATTTATATGTATAACCTGGAATGAAAGGATATCGTTTGTTTGTGTTTCTCAAATATTTTTGAAGCTCGGTGACTTGAAATTGAGTGACTTAGATTTGGTGGCCAGGCCAAGTTTTTTTTCCTTTATCGCATCAGTTTCTACCATCTTCGTTGTTTTCATTTTTTCTTCAACCTCTCCCCCAAATATCAGTATATGCACTTACAAAGAGATAATCATGCTCAACACACATGGAGTTAGTCTTCATCTCTTGGAGCACTTAAATACCACCTAATCAGTTATGTTTTGCTGTCATTTTTTGTATTTATTATTATTCCTATATTTTCAATTAAATAATGTCTGACGGTCCTTGAATATTGTTGCCCGAGGAATACTTTATTCCCTGGCTATTGAAGTATTAGGTTTTGAAGATTTTTGGAAAAAACTTCTCCACAAATTTGATCTGAAAGCAAATCTCTTACGATGAAATTTTTCTTCATAGCATTTTGACCATGGTTCTACTTTTTGATAACACTAGTCCCATGAGGCTTCCAGCAAAATTGGAGATGCAATTAAGTAAATCATTTTAAATGACCTCTATCTGTATTTGTGGCTGTACGCCCAAGGTTATTTTTACTTTTCTTGGCTATTGTTACTTATCTAATGCTGGCCTCCTCAGGACGTTCTTAAATCTATTGAATTTTTGTTTTCCTGTTTAGGCATTACCAACAATTAATGAAATTGCTCTTATCAAAAAAAAGAAATTAATGAAATTGCTATTGAGAAAAAAAAATTAATGTAGCTTCCCCCATTTAGTTTGTTTACCGCTACTTGACTATAAGTTGTAAGGTTTAATCTTTGAGTTGTAGTTAATGGTTGGATGGTCAAGCTCATTCATTAAGAACTATGAGGCACCGATACTTCGTGGAGCCTAACGTATCCGTATCGGATACCGATACTCCCCGATACTCCACGATACTCCCCGATACTCCACCGATAAGTATCTGATACGCCACGTGGCGTATCAATTTTTATTTTTAATTTTTAAAAATTCGATACTCGCCCGATACTTGCCCGATACTTGTCCGATACTTTTCGATACTTCTAATTAAACAAAAAAATATTGAAATTATTGGTCTGGCCTATACGATAAAAAATAAAAAATATATTATATATATAACACAACTCATGCATAGACTCAAATAATAAGATTAAGAGATATACTGAACTCACACAATTGGGATTGCAAAATGCTTAATGCACGTTAGTGTTTCGGCAATAGAAAAAGAATTTGGTATTCGCAAGCGACTGTATTATCTAGTTTTTCTATATTAACCATACTATCTTTGCTTCTGTTAGACACTGATCTCCTTTTTTTACTTTAATCAAGCTCATATTATGAAAATGATAGAACTTTGATTTTTTTTATTTTGTTTATTTATTTAGTTAAGAGTCAGAGAGAGGAGAGCATATGTCTACTTTAACTAGATTAATATATATGAGTTTATGTCACATTATCTATGTTATTTTCAATTATATGTTTGCATCGAGCTAATTAATGTAGATCGGATTTAAATTAAAACTGAAATTAATTTACTGATGTATATCTAAACTCTCATCTCACTTAGATGATCTGTGATAGGTTGAAAGTAATTAAATAAATTTTAAAATATTATTTTAATTTAAAATTTTTTAAACTCAATAGTTGTTGAAGAATATTTTTATTTTTTGTAGTTCAATTGTCTATAATATTTTTTTAGTGATATTAATAATGTTTAAAAAAATATAATTAATTTGAAAAAAAAATTAAAAGATATATTTGAAAATTATAACAATAAAATGTATAAGTTATTATAATCTACCATAGATTTATATCTTAAATATGAGAATATGACGTATTATACATAAATATAACAACCGTATCCTGACGTATCTGTATCCTATTTTTTTTAGTTTGGCGTATCGTCATATCCGTATCGTATCGTATTCGTATCGCCGTATCGTACTCGTGCTTCATAGATTAAGAACTTGCATATTCTTGAGCCACCTTTATCCATTTCTACGAGTTTAAAAATACTGTAATGCACAATATCTCTACTTAACTAAGCTTAATTTGTTTCCTTTGTCTTGCACACAAATCCAGGTGACAAGTGCATACAACTACATCCACAAATATGGATATAAATCAAAGTTGATGGCAGCTGCAGTTCGGAACAAGCAGGATGTATTCAGCCTTCTTGGGTAAGCAGGTCTTTCCGAGGTATCAACTTTATATGTCAATGCTTCCACTAAGCAGGACTTGCATCAGGTCATGTTTGTTCAAGTTTGCTTCAACTTGAAACTAAATTTGATTAGAGTTTATTAAAACTAATTCAATTTTAAATCAGTTTTTGGGTTGATTCTAGTTGAATTACTAGCCTTATATCTTAAATTAAACATGTATTTTTTGTAGCATACATATTCTAAATAATTTAATGTGTATAAACACTATAGACACTATATGTGTATGTGTGTGTGTGTGTGTATAAGAGCCTATATGCATATTTTTATATATTAATTTGTTAATTTCAAATTGAATTGATTCCATCAGTGGCTTCATTAAGTCACAGATTTTGTTTGAATTTGTTTGATTAAACTTCGAGTAATTTCAAGTTTTGAACATAATTCCTTTCAAGCTCTGAACATAATTCCTAGCCCTGGCATGAACCGACATGTTCATGTCATTTTTTTTACTTCCACATGATGAGAGATTCAGAGAAATGCATGTAATTGACCTTAGCGAATTTGGTATTAAGGTCTTGTTGTTTTTGTTCATATTGTTTCCATGTTGGTTGCACTATTAACATCTTTTCTTTTTAGGGTTGATTATATAATCGCACCGCTAAAGATTTTGCAGTCCCTGAAAGAATCTATCACACTCCCTGATGAGAAATACTCATTTATTAGAAAGCTATCACCAAACTCTGCTATGGCTTGCAATTTTAGAGAAGAGGAGGTAATCCGTTTGTTCAGCTACAGATTGTCCTTATGCAACGCATTCCTTTAGTTGCTTTACAAAACAATTTGTCGAACTAGGTCTACTCGCTTCATAACTTCACTATGTTTTGTATGAAATAGTTTTATGCTACACTAGACGAGTCTGTGATGTGGAACGGGAGGGAAGAGAAGGATAAATAGGAGATGAGGTAGAAGAGGAAAGAGGTAAGAAGAGAGGCAGAAGGAGAGAGAGAGAGAGAGACAGAGAGAGCGAGAAAGGTAATATTCTTCATTTAATTAATAAAAGTCTAGAAAATACGTATTAGAAAAAAAGATCATTTAGTTGCTATTTTTCTACACAATCTCTATCGGTCTATCATGGCTGACCATCAAAATAGAAAATTCATTTCTTGTCTTTTAGATCATATCCCGTTACACCAGGAGCTGCAGTACTAGTCTTTAATGGTTTCAAAAATCGCCTTTGCTTCATTTTTCAGCCATATGTTTTCCTAAATTTTGCAATCCAAAGGTTTTTCTTAATGGTTCCTTCCCATTAAATTTCACATCTTGAAACCATTTCATTTTTCTGACAACAGCTTGTGAGGTGGGATGCGGCAAGCCTTTCTTCAGGAATGGGACCTGCTGCTAAGGAGCTTCTTGCTGCTGGTCTGGATGGTTACGTTAATCAAACAAGGCGGGTTGAGGAGCTCTTTGGGAAGATTTGGCCACCACCTAATGTTTGATTAAACTCATACTTACAAGGTCTGAATAAATTCATAAAACAAAAGGTTTATGAGCCTTGGCCCTACATTCTGATGAAAAAGGGGCGTAATTACATGCTAAACCATAGAATCTTAGCAAACACCATGTTTAGAATTTAATTTTTTGAAACAACATAGAAGGCCTTCAATTCTTTTACGCCCTCCAAAACAAACATCCCTCTAATTATTTCATACGACACAAAAAAGGAGCCTTTGTTAATAATTTTACAGAATTTAGGGGACTATATGTAATTCAGCAAGATTCCAAAAATGCTTGTGTAACTTTTCCCAATTTCGAAGTGTATGGAAGAACTTACCCCAGCCATTGTTCGCCTTTTAGTTATGGAAGCTAAATGGTAAGCTGATTTGTGGTGTTAAATTAGAGAATTATGAGGCTTTTATGCAGGTATTGAATAATTGAGGATTAGATGTGTAATTTGCTAAGGTTTCTATAGTAGATGTGTAATTCCCCATGGACATACAGTTACTTCATTTTCGCTCTATTTTGTCATTTTACTAATCCTTAAATCTGTGAATTTGAAAAACTTATTAGGTTCAAAACTCCGAGTCATTCGATGCCCAATCCCAGCGGCACCACATGTGCATGGGCTCACTCGGAGTACACACGTGGCGCCCGATCACGGGCCCTGAACGGTACACACGTCGAACCCAATAATTTCTCATAAATTTGCCCAGATCCTTGTCTGATTGTTCTCTCTGATAAACAGTATTTTTCTTCTGTCAAACTTTGTTTCCTTAATGGGGGTCTGCTGACATGCAGTTTCTTTACGGTATTTTGTAATTTTCTGTGATTTATGAAAAATGTGGGGCTTTGTGCAATATATTTATTTTTGAGATATTCTATTATAGAAATATATTTCCTGCACGTACCGCGTTGTCATAGTATGATTTATATAGAAAAGAACAAAGTTCACGTCCCCTGATCAGGATATAGAATGTGGAACCTAATTTCCTACCTGAATACATTTTCTGCCTTTGTTTATGAGCCAGATACGGTATTCCATATTTATAAAAGGGTGCTGTTATGGTTTTATTTGATTCCACTTGATTATACTCCGTTACAAAAGGAGAGCACCTCTTGTTACAAAAAATTATTGGATTCGGATACTTGTCCACTTTAGGCGTCTGTTCATTAATAGCAAAGAGCCACACAGATGAGTGAGTCCCGCTTCGCGCATAATGTCGCAAATGGCATTAAGTTGCCGAGCAGCCGAACAGACTGTTTGGTTGACCAATCAGACGGTTTAATAGCCGATCGGATCATCCATTCTCTTTGAGCAGACGTTCCATTTGGCTATCAAATAAATTAGATATTTACTCAAGAAAAATAGGTATAGCCTGAAATCAGGTAGGTATTCGTTTGAAATAGTAAGTATCATGTGTAACCACCTCTTTCTTCTTGAACTGATATCCACTTGATTTTAAGTTATATTTATTATTTTTGGACAAATGCCTATCAAATATATATTTGTCTAGTGGTCGAATCGACGGTCCAGTCAGTCGATTAGACGGTCCGTTTAGCCGCTTGACAACTTAACAGTGTTATGCGTGAAGTGAGACCTGCTCATCTATGTGACTTTCTATTATTGGTGGATGGATGTGTAGCTATATCAGCCATCGAAATTCAATAATTTTTCCTTCGTTACACCTACATCAGTAGAGTGACTTTCACCAGACCTTTGCTAGTATATACAAATCATAAAGAGTAAATTGAAAGCATCATCATATTACCGGAACCTCTAGTGGTCTTTTATTTTTATTTTGATGGAAGTTCTGATGATCTTTGAATAGTGATTG
This sequence comes from Apostasia shenzhenica, assembly GCA_002786265.1. Classification (NCBI taxonomy): domain Eukaryota; kingdom Viridiplantae; phylum Streptophyta; class Magnoliopsida; order Asparagales; family Orchidaceae; genus Apostasia; species Apostasia shenzhenica. The sequence goes on along the minus strand of KZ451947.1, from coordinate 155,640 downwards.
CTGGGCTACAAGTAGGGGTGTTAAAAATATCCGAAACTCGAAACTCGCTCGAAACTCATTCAATTTTTGAATCGACTCGAAATCGGTTCGAAAATTTTGAATCGACTCGAAATCGGTTCGAAAATTTTGAATCGAATCATGAGCTAAGGATTTTGGCTCGAAGTTTATTTTGAGTCAATTTCGAGTTGGCCCTAGCTCGCTCGAAACATGATTCAATTTGGCTCGAAATTATATATATAGCTGTTAACATCTGGTTCCTACGCTGCATCCTGGCCGAACACGTGGCGTCTGACAGGCCCGTACTCGATTAGTTATTTGCTGACTCAGCTTCAGGTCTTGCAGGACTCTTGACCCAGGTCAAACATCGGGCACGAGGATTCAGCCAACCATTGCCCATGACGATCCAGGACCAAACCTTCGTAACCTCGGGCACGAGGGTACGAGGTAACGCCTGTCACGATCAACTTCACCTAACCCCGCCGATCGTCGTACAGACGTTCTTTCCCAGAAGAAGTACCAGCATTAAAAGAGGTCACCTTCCCGTACGAACGACAAATCTCTCCGGTGACAGATAAACGGCGCTCGGATATCGCCCATCACCTTTTCTCCGGAAAAACAGGGAACCTGGGTGAAGCTGCACCATCCATGCCTACAAATATCGCTGAACAGTCCTCCAAAAAAGAGACGGAGAGAGGACGGACACATACAAGAAAGAGAAAGCTCTATCTCTCTCTCAAAAGAAAACAGTTTTCATTGTATCAGGACCCCAACTAAGGAGCTCCTTTCTTCTTCGTCTCCTTCTTCTCCCTCTCCTCTTTCCAGAACATTGTACAGCCTTCAGGGCTATTTTTTCCCTATTAGTGAAATCTTTTTGCTAACCGTCCGGTGGATGTAGGGGATTCCTCCCTGAACCACCTTAAATCTCCGTGTGCTTTTCTGGTTGCTTTGGATTAATCTCCCCCTTGAGCCTCCGTTAACAGGCTCACCTCCCTTGCGCGCCGCCGTCTCCCGGAACTCTCTCTCTTTGGTGTTTCCTGGGATCCCACATCCTACGACAACAATAGCATAAATAATATTGATATATTATATAAATATATACATAAATAAATTGTTATTTTATATAATTTAGTTAGTGGTTTAGTGGTAGAGTAGAGGAGATTTAAGATTTATTTTCCTCAAGCTCTAGGGATCAAATTCTCTTAAATACATGACATTTCAACATTTTTTTTACAATTCCGAGCTGATTCGAATCATGATTCGAGCCGGCTCGAAATCAAGTCATTTCAAGCTGAATTAACTCGAATCATATCCCATTTCGATTTCGGACCGATTTTGAGCCGAGCCGAGCCGAGCTCGAAATTTTTGATTTCGAGTTGAGTTTGACTCGCTCGAAATCGGCCTGATAACAGCCCTAGCTACAAGTGCATCTAAGGCCTTGTTTGGCATGAGCCCAAAAATGGGCAAAAAAATATTTTAATAATATTTTAAATTTATTATAAATTTTAATAACTTTATTTCACATCCAACACAAATTTCAACCTTAAAAATCAACTTTATTTCACATCCAACACAAATTTCAACCTTAAAATCAACTTTATTTCACATCCTACACACCTCCAATATTAAAATAAATTTCTTTCCCATCAACTCTATAAAATAAATTATTTTCTCTTTCCTTACCCAAATTCATCCTCCAACCAAACTTAAAGGTTTTTTAATGTTTTGAAAACAGAACTGACTTGGAGCTAGGGCTGTTATTGGGCCGATTTTGAGCGAGTCAAACTCAATTCGAAATCAAAAATTTCGAGCTCGGCTCGGCTCGAAATCGGTCCGAAATCGAAATGGGATATGATTCGAGTTGGCTCGGCTCGAAATGACTCGATTTCGTGCCGGCTCGATTCATGATTCGAATCAGCTCGGAATTGTAAAAAAAATGTTAAAATGTTATGTATTTAAGATGATTTGATCTCTAGACTTTGAGGAAAATAAACCTTAAATCTCCTCTACTCTACCACTAAATCACTAACTAAATTATATAAAGTAACAATTTATTTATGTATATATTTATATAATATATTAATATTATTTATGCTATATATATAATTTCGAGCCAAATCGAATCATGTTTCGAGCGAGCTAGGGCCAACTCGAAATGAACTTCGAGCCGAAATCCTTAGCTCATGATTCGATTCAAAGTTTTCGAATCGATTTCGAGTCGATTCAAAAATCGAACGAGTTTCGAGTTTCGGATATTTTAACACCCCTACTTGGAGCCAATTTGAAATGAGGTCAAATTGGTTGTCTAATCGGTTCAGAGCAGTATTTTTTATTGAGCAAATCTGTATTATTAGGACTAGCACTCTTCTCCTTTTAAAAAGATGGATGATATTATTCAACTGATTTAAAAATTAAACACATAATTAATAATTATATATTATATATATTTAAATTATTATATTTTCACTGTTCAATTCTGATTTAATTCCAGTTAAATTTTTCTATTTCTATAATTTTAGTTTTTTTTTTTTTTAGAAAATTGCGTTAACTAGATCGTTTGGATTGTAAAAATTATAAAGCTATTTAAAGTGAATATTTGACTATTCAACATCGATTAATAGGTTTAGATTTTGAGATAAAATATTAGAGAAGAAATAATAAATTAAAACTCTATTCTCAGGTTCGATGGTGAAATCTAAAGAATGAGAATAGATGTATATCTATGAAGGAGATTTTAGAATTTTGATAATGAAATATTAATGGGAAAACTGATTTTATGTAGTTGACGGTTGATAATTGCATCCATAAAATAGCGAAGGATGTGCTGGGAGAATTTAAAGGAATGATTTCAAATAATAAAGATGCTTGGTGGTTGAAAGATGATGTAAAAGAAATTAAGGAGAAAAAAATTTGTTATAAAGATTGATTTAAAATAAAAAAATAAGGATAAGTGAGAGAAATATAAAGTGATTTGACGAGAATTTAAGAAAGCAGTCGATAATACAAAGAATATGGCTCTTGAGGATTTATATTAGAAGTTAGATATTAAAGAAGGAGAAAGATAATTATATAGGATGGCCAAGTTAAAAGATAGAAAAATTAAATATTTAACTCAAATAAAATGTATTACGGATAAAGATCAAAAAGAACTTTCCATGGAAGAGTGAGCACTTTAGATACCTTAGATCAATCATACAAAATGATAGTGAAATAGATAATGACGTTATTAGCAGGATTCAAGTTGGATGTATGAAATGGAGATACTTTTAGGCCTTGTTTGGCATGAGCCCAAAAAAAGGCAAAAAAATATCTTAATAATATTTTAAATTTATTATAAATTTTAATAACTTTATTTCACATCCAACACAAATTCCAACCTTAAAAATCAATTTTATTTCAAATGCGCTGAGCATTAAAGTTGTGAATGATGTGAAATAAAGTTAGTTGTTATATTGGGATATGTGAGGGATGTGATATAAAATTAGTTATTATGTTGGAATATGTGAGAGATGTGATATAAGTTAGTTATTATTTTAGTAATATGTGTAGGATGTGAAATAAATTTAATTTTTAATATTAAATTTTATGTGTGATGTGATATGCTTGATTAAAATTAAATCCGATTAATTTTAAATTTGTAGACAAACGGGGCCTTAAAAATTTGCACATACTAGTAATTTGCACAAGTATGAGTTAGCAAAAATGACAAATCTCTTGTCCATGTCAATGATGCTTATGATTAGTTATTTAATTAATGGTTATTTTGCATGATCATGCAAGAATGTTTGCATTTATAATTATTTATTTATTTGTTTAGTCGACGCCATCAGGCATACCTATTTTATGCCTTCAATGTACTTCTAAAGTTGTTATATTTTATTTTTAAAATAATATATATATATATGTCTTCAATATCTTGGTATTTAATTGATTCTCTCTCTCTCTACGTGCAAAATTTTCTTATTTTTTATTTAATCATAATTTTAAATATATATATATATATATATATATGTATGTCTGTATCACTTTTACTTTAAGGATTTTAAATTAATGTTTAATAATATCCTATGTTATTTAGTTTTTTCTCATTATTTTTTCAATTGAATGTTATACAGAACGATATAGCCCCATTTGTCTGCGAGTTAAAAATTAATTTGGTTTAATTTTAATTTAACATATCACATCACATATAAAATTTAATATTAAAAATTAATTTTATTTTACATCCTACACATATTATTAAAATAATAATTAATTTATATCATATTTTTTATATATTTCAGCATAATAACTAATTTTATTTCACATCATTTATAATTTTTAATAAAAAATATTTTTATCTAAGTTTAATTTTAATCTTGCAAACAAACAGATTTTATATGTTATGTCTTAACTATTAAAAAGATGGTATAAGTATTAAGATTGCATTTAATATCTATTTTTAGTAAAATTCAGAGCCTACTACTACACTAATAATTTTTGCCTGTTATGGTATTATTATAATTATAATTTGTTACTAATATTTTTTTTGTTTGTTATGGTAATATTATAATTATAATTTGCTCTGAAGATCTTTTCCTAATTTCTTTTCATAATTTTCTAGCTTTTTATGCCCTTAATATTTCTATCTATGAAGCTATAATTCGGTTTTCATCTATGGAAGGTTTGCTTTTAAAAATTAATAATCAAGTTTTAATTTGGTATATCACGTTCTTAGTTAATATTTAAACTTTTTTGGGGGAATGAATTGATCTCATTACTTTAATATTAGTTTAGTATTTAAAATAATATAAAAATTAAAGAGAAAACTTGTCTTTAAATTTTTCATTAATTATATTATAGAATCAAACCAAATTACAAAGATAAACTAAAAAAGGTACCTATCATTTTGTGTATGATTTAATAATTGAGTAGGAATATGTTTTTGAACTGCTAAATCGATACGATAGAAAACAAAAGAAGCTGCTAGCTAGGTCTTTTCATAAATTAACTTTCATTCCAAAGACGATGCATAGATGTGAGAAATTAAAAAATATTAAACAAAAGTGTCAAATATAAATGACTAAGGCCCTATTTGGCGCGAGTACTAAAACCAGGATCAAAATGGTACTAGTT
>KZ451947.1:115791-144321 GCA_002786265.1 Apostasia shenzhenica | reverse complement strand
TTGTAGACAAACGGGGCCTTAAAAATTTGCACATACTAGTAATTTGCACAAGTATGAGTTAGCAAAAATGACAAATCTCTTGTCCATGTCAATGATGCTTATGATTAGTTATTTAATTAATGGTTATTTTGCATGATCATGCAAGAATGTTTGCATTTATAATTATTTATTTATTTGTTTAGTCGACGCCATCAGGCATACCTATTTTATGCCTTCAATGTACTTCTAAAGTTGTTATATTTTATTTTTAAAATAATATATATATATATGTCTTCAATATCTTGGTATTTAATTGATTCTCTCTCTCTCTACGTGCAAAATTTTCTTATTTTTTATTTAATCATAATTTTAAATATATATATATATATATATATATGTATGTCTGTATCACTTTTACTTTAAGGATTTTAAATTAATGTTTAATAATATCCTATGTTATTTAGTTTTTTCTCATTATTTTTTCAATTGAATGTTATACAGAACGATATAGCCCCATTTGTCTGCGAGTTAAAAATTAATTTGGTTTAATTTTAATTTAACATATCACATCACATATAAAATTTAATATTAAAAATTAATTTTATTTTACATCCTACACATATTATTAAAATAATAATTAATTTATATCATATTTTTTATATATTTCAGCATAATAACTAATTTTATTTCACATCATTTATAATTTTTAATAAAAAATATTTTTATCTAAGTTTAATTTTAATCTTGCAAACAAACAGATTTTATATGTTATGTCTTAACTATTAAAAAGATGGTATAAGTATTAAGATTGCATTTAATATCTATTTTTAGTAAAATTCAGAGCCTACTACTACACTAATAATTTTTGCCTGTTATGGTATTATTATAATTATAATTTGTTACTAATATTTTTTTTGTTTGTTATGGTAATATTATAATTATAATTTGCTCTGAAGATCTTTTCCTAATTTCTTTTCATAATTTTCTAGCTTTTTATGCCCTTAATATTTCTATCTATGAAGCTATAATTCGGTTTTCATCTATGGAAGGTTTGCTTTTAAAAATTAATAATCAAGTTTTAATTTGGTATATCACGTTCTTAGTTAATATTTAAACTTTTTTGGGGGAATGAATTGATCTCATTACTTTAATATTAGTTTAGTATTTAAAATAATATAAAAATTAAAGAGAAAACTTGTCTTTAAATTTTTCATTAATTATATTATAGAATCAAACCAAATTACAAAGATAAACTAAAAAAGGTACCTATCATTTTGTGTATGATTTAATAATTGAGTAGGAATATGTTTTTGAACTGCTAAATCGATACGATAGAAAACAAAAGAAGCTGCTAGCTAGGTCTTTTCATAAATTAACTTTCATTCCAAAGACGATGCATAGATGTGAGAAATTAAAAAATATTAAACAAAAGTGTCAAATATAAATGACTAAGGCCCTATTTGGCGCGAGTACTAAAACCAGGATCAAAATGGTACTAGTTTAAAAATAACAATAATAATAATAAATAAATTTTTAAAATTATTCTACACAAAAATTAATTTAAAAAAATATTATTTTACTTTATATACTCAATAATTTTTATTAAAAATTGTTGAGTATATGAAGTAAAATAATATTTTTTTATATTAGAATTTGTGTAGAATGATTAAAAATTTTATTTATTATTATTATTGTTATTTTTTAAACTAGTACTATTTTGGTCCTGATTTTGGTCCTTGCGCCAAACAGGGACTATGAGCTTGATAAGTAATAAAGTGTTTGCCTACTTTGCAAGCAAGATGAAGCAATCTCTCCAGGAGAAAGACCATCCGAACAACAGCGGCGACAGTTGGCAGATGTCAAAGGTGAAACGCCTATGACGTCTTTGTTAAAAATTACTTAATGCAAAAAACTTTAATTCGATCAAATGTCAAGGCAAAATCATGAATTTTTGAACCAATCAATCTCACAAACCATATAATTTAAAAATTTACCAAAGATGAGTTTTGTACATCGATTAGAATGAATATTGTATATCAAATATAGGCACGGAGAGAACCTATTTATAGAGGTAAAGGGATTTAATAAATTTGATATGTCCGTCAAGTAGCTGATTGAACGGATGTGATTTATCCTTATTATTAATAATCTTTGTGAATATCAACAAATTTATTCTATTTTTAAGGTAAATTAAATTAATTAAGTTAATTCAAAATTTGAGGACCACATAATGGTAATATTGAAATCCTAATAATTATCTACTTATTGATTTAAATAAATAATTATTTAATCGTCTATGCAGAGATCACCATCCTCAGGCAAGCTTTTACAAAAATATAATTGTGGTTATCCACACTGTCATTTAGGTACCATGGAAAAATATAAGTGTGGTTATCCACCAAGGAGATAAATATGTAAATTCCTAAATTCCTGAGGGCAGTCCCGCAATTTGTTCCTTCTGTAAGGTAAGATTATAATGGAACCCTTCAGCGTGCCGTGCGTGCGCGCTGATCAATTTAGAAATTGATCGACTAAATATAGAATAATAGGATTCCCCCCCAGTTGATATTTTCACTCCTTTATACTGCCTTAAACTAGCAGACTCAGACTTAAGACTAATAATAAGTTTAAAAATCAAGTTAAATTGAGTTAAAAATAACACTCTTCAGTCAAACATAAATAAATCAATTATACACAATTTAGTCTGTTTTTTTTAAGATTAAATTTAATAAAATTAAAATTAGATAGAAATATTTTTTTAAAAAAAATTATGAATGATGTGAAATAAAATTAGTTATTATATTAGGATATGTAAGGGATCTGATATAAGTTAATTATTATTTTAATAATATGTGTAGGATGTGAAATAAAATTAATTTTTAATATTAAATTTTATGTATGATATGATATGTCTTGTTAAAATTAAATCAAGTTAATTTTCAACGACCAAACAAACGAGTTATTCTACTTTACCAGTTAAATTGAAAAAAGATAAAAAAAATTTATGTGCACGGATAAGTTGATAATAGATAAATTTATTGCTATTTATTATCCAAAATTATGAATTGTTTGTTAGACTTTGATTTTTTTAAAATTATGTGTTATCAAATTATTTAATATCTTGAACTTTTTTAATTTAAAATTTTTGCATTTGTTATTATATTTCAAAGTTATTTTTCAGCTTTTTACAAGTAATAGCAATATTTATATAATTAAAAAAATAAGTCAACAGGTTGAACTGATAGTTCAATGAAATGATTCAATTAGAGATAAAATTGTCACTTGACCGATTTAAATTTTGATTCAAGAGATTCAAAGTAACTCATTTTTATTGAAATATTTAGTTTTCAAAAATTTAAAATTTTGTTAATATTATTTTATTAAAAGCAGCTTTTATTTTTAAATTGTATAAAAATCCCTTTTTTCCAAATTTAAATAATTTGCTAAGGAAGAAGTTAATTGCATTGAGCCAATATGCTATATTTATTTTCTAACAATTACGTAATTTTAAGATATATATTTATATATATTACATATAAATATACTTCTAATTTATTTCAAGGCCGGGCTTTTAAATTACATTCTATTATAATTTAAGCAGCTTTATAATAAATTAAGAGCAAATATTTCAATAATTAATTCCTCAGATTTTCTCCGCTTTTCCTTCCTAGTAAGTTGGGGTATGAATATCAGCCCAAATCTTCCTTTTTTATGTCCTCTTTCTTCTCACCCATAACGCCTGCCTCCTCCTCACACCATTGTTGCGCAGCCGGCGGACACCTGTGCGTCACCGGCGATCGCCAGATAAGAAAGAGAAAGGTTCAGCAAGCATGATTACTCGCCGGCGACCACCGTTGTGTGAGGTGTCGCCGGCAGCCGCAGCCGGCCTGTCATGTGTGTTGCTGCTCGCGGGTCTCTGCTCTGCCGCCGACCCTGTCGCGCAGTTTAACTGGGAGGTCACCTACATCACCATCGCTCCACTAGGCATCTCCCAGCAGGTCGCCTCCCCCTTCTTCTTCTTCTTCTTCTTCTTCTTCTGCTTGTAGTTCCATTTCACGATCATCTTCTTTCTCTTCTCCGGCAGGTGATAGCCATAAACGGGCAGTTCCCAGGCCCCGTCCTTAACTTGACAACTAACTGGAACGCCGTGGTGAATGTAACAAACAATATAGATGAAGATTTCCTCTTCACATGGTGACAAAATCAAATTTTCAGAAGACTAACGAACAGCAAAACAGATTACTCACGTTTTCTCTGTTTTAATGGTGGGCAAACAGGAACGGCATTCAGCTTCGGAGGAACTCATGGCAAGATGGGGTGACAGGGACGAACTGCCCGATTCCGGCGGGCCAGAGCTGGAGCTACAACTTCCAGGTTAGACCCCAAACACAAACTTGAATTCGAATCTCGAGATTTGAGTGAAATCAACAGCTCTGCTAGCCCTGTTCCAGGTGAAGGATCAAATAGGGAGCTTTTTCTACTTCCCTTCTCTCAACCTCCAGCGAGCCGCCGGCGGCTTCGGTGGCATTGTCGTCAACAACCGGAGCGTCGTTCCCCTGCCGTTCCCAGTGCCGTCCGGCGACATCACCCTGTTCATCGGCGATTGGTTCAATAAGAATCACAAGGTTAGAGATTTGAAAGAGATAATACGTTTTTCTTTCTTTGGGTCATCTGATCGTCGGCTTTAAAGCAGGATTTGAGGAAGGAGCTCGACGGCGGGAACGAGCTTGGAGCTCCAGATGGAGTGCTCATCAATGGCAGAGGCCCGTATCGGCACAACGAGAGTCTGGTTCCACCTGGGATTGACTTTGAGACGGTCAACGTTGAACCTGGTATGTTTTACATATCTTACCCAAACATTATTCATATTACTAATTTAACCCTCAATTGTGATATGAATAATCTTTCATTAAAAAAAAAACTTGATGAATAATCTTAGTTGAAACTATGCAATTTACATATATATCTCTGGAGATTACAAATAAATTTTGGGGAGTGAACTGTAATTATTTTATAAAATATAAATATTAAATTTGGGGATTAAACATGAGTACTAAGCATAAATTTGTGATATGTACATGTAAATTAATTTCTTTTCATCCAGCTACTGTTTATGTGTGAGATTATTGTAATATAATTATATGTTTAATTTATTTTTTTCAATAAAGTTAACTTTGATCTTCAAAGTTAAACGTAAATAATAAAATATTTATTTTTAAAATTTATGTGAGATTTAAAATATAATTAATTTTATAATTAGATATGAGTAGGATGTGAAAATAATTTATTTTTATTTTAATATATGTATAGAATATGAAATAAATTTGATATTTATTTTTAAATTTATATAACATTTGGGATATAATTAAATTTAATAATAAAATAATGGTGTATGATGTGAACTATAATTGAACATATGAAAAAAATAGATAGCATTTTAGGACATTTAACATTAATAGTTACTTGAATGATGACATGGGACAATATTTAAACTACAAAATATTTCAACATAATGTATAAGAAGAAATTAAAAATAAATTTTTCTCTCTCTATATCTGTCTATCAATCTAATTATATATATATATATATATATATATATATGATTATTTATATTCAAAATATTTTAAATTGTCATTCAAATGCATAATTTTTTTTTTATATTTCTATTTATCACATGCTAGTATTTTTAGAGAATAAATATGAGTAGGATAACATATAAGCATTATCATATTGTAGTTTGAGCCACAATAAATTGTGCAATATATAAATACAAGATTTTGAATACTTTATAATATGTAAATAGGTAAAATTTAAGTCCTATATATATATATATATATAATTTTTTCTAATTTTTAAACATAAAATGATCGAATCTATTTCAATATTTAAAATCCAAGGCATATATATAAGTTCCATTGGCTTATGATATCTCTCGTGTAGTTGTCTTGAATAAGAAAAGTAAGAAATTTCTTGTGTAGTTTCATTGACTTAATTTTATTTTATAGAATTTAAAGAATTTTGATATTGTTTTATTGATCTTGACGATTCCAATGTCGATTGTATAAAAATCCAAGTTGAGTTAGTTCTATTGCTCAATCAAATTCGATATATAAATTATTTATTACCATCATATTCTATTAGATAACATTATTTTATTTAGCTTAAAGTATATAAAGTCATTTTTTTTAAATTATTGTAATATTATTCTTTATATTTCTTCTTTATTTTTTACATGATTAAAATTTAATAATCTAATTGCTAGAATTTATATTTATTTAAAATTTATATGTTAAAATCATCTGAAACAATATTTCTAAATTTATCCCCAACGTAATAATTTAATTTATCATTTCATGTATATCTACTCATTCACCTTAGTATTTTTGTTTCTTCTAAAATATTTATTTATATATTTCTATTTTATAGGTCAACATTCGATTCTATATAACATTATTATTTTTACTACTGTTCTATAAAATCTACCTTAAACTTGACTGAATTTTTTTTAACAAAATGAATCCGTACCAAAATGAATCGGGCCAATTTCACAGATGTAGAGAACAGGTGTAGAGATAGTTAAACTAGTGTCTCCGGTTCCACGTGGAAACGAAATCAAAATCAATTCAATAACTCATTTAGAAAAATCGATTAAAACCTTTTTTTAAATTGATGGATATATAGTTAAGTAGAACCAAATAAGAATTAGTTCAGAACGAATAACTAATTCCAAGTTTATAATCGAGCCTAACGAGTAATTTGGGCTTGTTCGACTATATATAAAGTATTCAAAATTGGTGGAGCAGATCTAGTCCATTATCCACCCTTACACATTATATTGTATTTTATATTATTATTTATTTTAATATTATTTTGTATTATTGAATGAGGTATTTAAACTATTATTTTTCTTGATATTTATTTATGAATTATTATTTTTGATTAAATTTGTATTCCAAAATAATTTTTTCTTTAACAGGGAAAGCATATCGATTTAGGGTTCATAACGTGGGCAGCTTCACCAGCCTCAACTTCAGAATTCAATCCCATAATCTTCTCCTCGTGGAGACCGAGGGCTCATACACTGTGCAGCAGAACTACACCGATTTCGACATCCACGTCGGCCAATCCGTCTCCTTCCTCGTCTCCACCGATCAAAACCCTGTCTCCGATTACTACATCGCCGCCACCCCTCGCTTCTTGAATGGCTCTGATTGGATCAGACTCGCCGGCGTCGCAGTTCTTCACTACTCCACCTCGCAGGCCAAACCATCTGGGCCTCTTCCTAACCCGCCGGATGATCAGTTCTACAAAGAGTATTCCATGAACCAAGCAAGATCGGTCAGGTTCGGATCCGTATCTCTGCAACTTTCAGATCTAAGATTTCAAATTGATTCTGGATTTTATTCTTTGATTAAAATTTGGGAGGATTACTGCATGCCGTAGTGAACTCGATAAGTTCCATATTACACACTCAAATGATGAAATCCACATTGTGAACACTTAGGCCTTGTTTGGAACAGGGATGTGTTGAGTTACTTAGGGTTAAGTATATCCTGGTTAGTAAATAGGTTAGTGGGGTTAGATAAAAATTTCTGTTTGGTTGGCAATCCGTTGTGAAGTTTAATATGAATATATCAGATGGGTAACCCGAGTTAGAGTCAATTTACATATTTTTTAGTTGGGAACAGCATCCAGTTCAAAGGTGAATTCTCAGAAGCATTTTATTAAACAAGTGGAGCTCAAAAAATTGTTAGAAACACTAACAGACTACTATTCCATTATCAGGATGTTGGATGCATGCTACAACAACATACTAAATAGACGCTAGAAATCTGCAAAGAAGTTTACGGTGGGCCAAATCTGTTGTCGTCGAGGATGAGGTTGATGCCGTGGGAGTGGCGGGAGTTGAGGATGGCCCAGACCTTTGCAAGATATGTGATAACTCAGATAGGAGCAGGGTTAGTGAATATCAGGATTAACGGGGTTAGTGGTATGCAGCGGGGTTAGATATCCAGGTCATAGTTTAAAGACCTTAGATACATTTGGCTGGGATAGTGGAGTTAACTTAAATGACAATTGCTATTGTTGAGTTTAGCTGTTATTTGTCAATCCACTGGTGGAGCTGAATGTCCTCTTTGGAGAGCACAAATTATTAAAAATGTTTTCTTAAGAAAACAAATGATGGGTTAAAAATTACTGTTTTAAATGAAAAGTGAATGTTTAGATACCTGCCACCATTTGAATGTTGACAAGATCTTAATATTTCATTTGTTAAAAGAGAATGTTGATAATTCCTAACAGTCATGTTGATTCATAATATTTATAGGTTTTGGGTGTGTATAGTGTGAACTGTGAAGTCCATTGTTTGAATAGGAAATATGTAAATCAGTAACCTTAGAATGACATGCACGCAAGTTGAGTATGTAGTTTTGTAGCTACTGGTGTGTTATACAGAAATATATTAGTGCTTAGATTTGTCATATGATATTGGATAGTTTGATAGATGGAAGTAGACTTGAGGAGAGCGATGGCCTGACTATGGAACTATCACTTGAGAGTTGAGAGAGAGATTCGGCAAGATGCATGATTGATAGATCGCACTTGGTTTAACCCCCTATCGTATAATTAATTATTATTGGCCTCTTTTTGTTTAGGAGTATAGCCAAGAGAGCTCATATTTGAGCTTGAATTTTTTTTTAATCTTAAATTGGCAAAGTTGCTTGATTGCCACTAATATTATAATTGTCCTAATTGCCAAAGTTGTTTGGCTGTTTGTTAGATTAAACTTGGATTAAATCTACTCCAATAAGAAAGTTTTTTTTATATCAAATTATATGTCACAACGTCAGCCTAAAATAAAGTAAGAAAACTAGATTAAGGAGTTGGCATTACAATTAGAAGTTCATCTTATTTGATGCTTGGAAGTTTGTGCGTGAAACCTGGATTGGAGGTAGAGTTGATTGTTGGGTCACAATCAACCTACCTTTGTTTCTTGCTTCTCTGATTATGACAGTTCTCCCCATTCTACAGGTGGAATCTATCTGCAAGCGCTGCTCGTCCAAACCCTCAGGGCTCTTTCAGGATTGGCTCCATCAATGTGAGTACAACATACCTGCTGAAAAACAAGGTTCCCACGATCATCAATGGAAAGCACAGAGCTGCAATTAATGGCATCTCTTACAGCCCTCCTGATACGCCTCTGAGGCTCGCAGATTACGCAAATATTACAGGAATTTATGATCTTGATTTCCCTGTGAATCCTCCAGCTGAGACAGAAGCTCCAAGAATGGTAGCATCAGTGATCAATGCTACCTACAGACACTTTGTGGAGATTGTGTTTCAGAATAATGACAGTATAATTCAGACTTATCATTTGGATGGACATTCATTCTTCGTTGTTGGGTATTTTTCAGAGCTTATTTGAAATGATTTGAACTGATTCTGAGTTTTTCGTTCCACTTGAATTTTATTCTTATGGAAGTCAAAAATGGATTTTTTAGAATGGCTTATGGAGAATGGACGGAAAATAGTCGGAGTTCCTATAACAAATGGGACGCTGTTTCTCGCAGCACGGTGCAGGTACATTCTACTACTTTGCCTGTTTGACTTTGTTTGTGGTGATGACAATGAATGAATATGGTATAACAGAGTTTGTAAGCATATCATATTTGATTAGTGCAATTGGATAAGTTATATGTAATATGATCCATATTCTTTGCAATGGGAAAGTTTTTTCTTTTTATGCTTCATTTCTTTTTTCCGGTTATATTCTGAACAGGGAGAAAGTGAAGCATGAAATCACTCATAATTAAGATAACTATTCTTCTAAATGCTGTTTATCAACAACAATTTGTATCTGAAAGAATCAAACTATTCAATTACATTTCTTTTTTTGCTGTGAAACATCATTAGTTCTCTGGACTTTAATTAGACGTTTTTAAAGGACATTAGCATGCCTATAAATTAATTTTATGTTTTTAAACTATATTAATAACTTCAAAATGTACTTATCGGAAGTAGACAATTACAAATACCTTTGTGTTTGGAATGCAAGAGTAATTATCTCACATTAGTAGTTCAACAACAAATTTTGGTGTTGATATACAAGTGATATACCGACTAGATTAAGCTTTTAGACTAATGGTGTTGATTAATTTGGTTAAACTTGGACTCCCAGGAATTCTCTTTTTAACAAATGATATCAAAGTAGATGGTTTAGCTGGGATCAAGTAGTTCATGTAGGTGCTCCAATGGGTCTCTTGTTTTACCATAGTTGAGTGTGTAGGTGACTTCTCTCTATTTGGTTCAGCGAATTCTTAATGTGTATGCACTTGATAGGTTAAAATGATAAACTAGTAAATGAATTTTTAAGTGCAAATAATTCATAAATACAATTTTATGATAAATAAGAATTTTAAAATCTCGTAAATTATGTTATTTTAAAATTAAAATTAAATTAAATCGTGTGATAAGTAAAAATTATCAAATTAGATTAGAGCATCGATTTTAATTTAATAAAACAGATCCAGAGTTTAGAAATTAAATCAAACTTAATTCCAACAGTAATTTAATAGAAAATTGAATATGAGATGCAACTCATTCTAGTGGAAAAAAGGCAATTAAAACATTTTAGTTATCAAAAACTGTTTTATTCAAATAGAAATTATACCTTGATTGAAACTTTAGACACCTTGATTAAAAAGTTTGAGCACTTATTTATAAATTTTCTAAACTGGGGATTTGCTAGTGTTCCCTTGGCTGGCTTGCGCTAGGCTTGCAAACGATTTGGGTCAGATCCAGAATGACTTATTTCTGATCCAATTCATGAATAATTGAATTGAGTCTCGATTTAGATCCGATCATGGTTGTTCTGCAAATGACTCGTATTTGGATAGGATTCGGGTCAGATCGGATCTACCTTTAATTGACTAAAGATTTCTTATTAATTCAAAAAATAAATTATAATAACTTACAAAAGTCACTTTAATTTAGTAATACAACAAAGTAATTTTGTCTAATTTATGAATTCTTACGGATTAAGTTCAAATCCAAATTTTCTTTCCACTAATGGAAAATCACAAATTACAATATAATTTAAATATGTGAACGTCTATATTAGCATTATAAAGATAAACAAATATATACGTTCTCAATATATATATATATATATATAAAGTTTCATATTTTTATAAGAATTTATATATATATATGTATTATATTTTTTATTTATAAGTAATAGAATTGGATCAAGTTTTAATTGGATTGGGGTAGGGTTGACCTGAAACCTATCCCTAAAAAATTAGATATGATCGGATCTGATTTTTGGTTGGGCTGTTAGTTTTATTTTTGGCATCTTTAGCTTTCTAATTGAGTTTGGGTAGGAACTTAGGTAACCCACCGCATTTGCAAGCCTAGCAGGACACGGGCGAGATGCCAGGTCTGAACTTGGCTCGCATGCAGGAGGGTGAACGGGCAAAAGCGAATGACCTGCATCCATGCAATCATTTGCGTTGGAGTTGTACATGGACGGCCTTGTGCGCAGTTGGCGTGCAGACTTGAGAATGACAAAAGTGAGTGATAGGCTTCTGCACTTGCACACGATGGGGCTACACAAGCTTTTGTGCTAGGCTTGTTCTTGTTGAGGCTTGTGGTGCATGTGTGAGCAGGGACACTGGTTGTGTGGTGTTGATAAGGGCTACTTGCGGGCTTGGGATCAAATTATCCTCTGGCGATATAGGTGGCAATGAGTGTTGTGAGAGATGAAAAAAATTAGAAAGTTTTGAGGTGTGAATGAAACACTTTTCTTAATGCAAATTTGTAGTATAAAATGTAATCACCTTTCAAGATATAACAAGGCCACGAAACTCTTTTATTACAAGATTGCAGACAATATATGATATTTATAAATACAATTCATGTTTCAATTTAATGGTCAGAGGTACATGAAAGCAACCTACAGAATTAAAAGACATGTTTCTTAAATTTACAACTTTTAACAGGCACCTTTTCATTTAAAATAATATTTCAAAATTTGAAAAATTCTAACTGTGAAATAAAACCTAATTAACAGAAATAAATTTATAACTTGATAAATCAAGCTCCAAGATGCTCCAGGTGCCCAAGCGCCCATCAATGACTATTAAATATTTATTAAGCCCACTAGGCCCCACTAGAAAAGGCCCATATGCTTGATTCTTATATCAAATCATTAAATTCATAAAGAAAATCTTTATAAATATCTATAACTTTTTTTCGTTTTTCAATGTAGAATAATCACATAACTAAATATTGCAAACTATTTAACAAGTGTCGCAAGCATGAGTCGGCTTGCCTGTGTGATCCAGTCCGTTGATAGGGCTCAGAGGTGCAACTGCGGGAGAGTTCAATCAAAATGGGAAGAAGAAAGGAATAGAAGAGTTTTTTTTTTTAAAGAGATAAATAGGTTATTTGAAGATTCTCACCTTAAGGTTAGCCCTATCATTCTTTCATTGGAAAATTGACCCTTTAGCTTAGACCTAGGCTCTAATAAAACCCAATATATAGAAACCCTATTACAGTAGGATAAAACAATTAAAATAAATACAAAAAAATAAAATGCCAATTGCATTTTTTGCAAATATTGATTGCATGAAATCAAAAAAATATGATGAATAGTCCTCTTTAAAATCCGCTTAAATTAAATCAAATTTGAATCTCCAATCAGCATTAATAAATATGGAAGAAATCTCAATTATATTGTTAGGTGCCCTCACCATATTATTCGTTTTGATTTTAGGGAAGCGCATGACTTAAGTACTTCTTAGAAACTCACTTATTCCAGGACTATTTGAGCTCAAGCATGCTTAACTGCAAAGTTCCATCATTGGCTTCACAGTTTTTCCCCTATAGGAACCTCTATAAATTATGGTCACTCTATTGATTATATAGCTCAAGAAATCCCTTTTTTTCTTATGTGGGTTGAATATTCCTATACCCCTCGCATCACTCATTAGTCCTAAAAGACCCTCAAAAGCTACACCTTATACTAGTGATTCCTTTCATTTAGGACATCAGAAGGCACATACGCAACTATCCTATATTAGTTGTTCAACAATAAGTTGTGATGTTGATATACAAGTGATAACCCTAACCCCCCCAACTTAAGCTTTTGGTTAGTGAGTGTTCATTCAGTTGTGTATTGGGCTCAATTTGGGCCGCTATGTATTTCTCTCCTAACACTTTACACTGGGATCATAGAAAATAAAGAGGAAATGAATGAACTAGAATAAAATTTAAACTCTAATTTCTAGTTAAAGTGAATGTATTTTGTGCGATGGTTTGGCCTAGAGTTTGAAAGTTATTCAGGATACAACATCTTTGCTGTATAGGATGAGGTGCTCAAGAGCTTAATTCTCTTTCGAGTTATACATTTTTTTCATAGGAGTCGAATATTTGATATTCGAAGTTGAATATTTGATATTTGATTCTTGTGTGCCTCGTTATTATTCTATTAGAGGTACTTAGTATTCGCAAGTCTATTAATTTACACTCCATATGTGAATGGGTCAACTTTTATTGTATCTCCACCTCAGAATGATAAGTATGCATGGGGCGGCTTTTTACATAGGAGAATTAGCACCAACTATATGAACATTATGTGTTTTTTTTATCTTCTTTCTTTCACAAACTCATCCTATAAATATTAATAAGAGCCTGCCATTTGACAACACACCACACATAATGGCGAGACACGTGCTCTAATTGTGATCATTATAATATGATCAATTAAAATTATAATTGTAGAACATCATGTGGCTAGAAAGAATAGAATTAACTTTCATTAAGGATAAGATTTCATATTGTATATAAGCATGTACAATGGAGTGTGAAATAAACTATTGATAGATTGTCAAGATATAGATAGAGAATTATCTGACATTAGATATTGAATAAGAAGTTGTATTAATATACAATTGATATCCTTTATCTTTTGTCTTAGGCTTTCAAGTTTATTTGGGGTCCATCACTTAGCAAAACTTGAGCCCCAAAGTTATATCTTGTAACAGGTGGTATTAGAGACAATAATTTGGTTGGGTTTTATGTGGATCAAGTGGTTTATGTAGATTGTCCTCTTTTGTCTTGCTAGTGTATACCAAGTTTGAGCAAAATTTCTAGAGTGGGTGACTCTCACCCTGCCTCCAGGTAGTTGAGTGACCTAATATGCATACACCTAAATGAGCCCACTAGATGAGGAAAGATCTAATATAGATGAATTCTCATGCAAAGGAGATATTTGTTGAGATTCACATGTAGAATTGTCTTATATATTCAATAATGAGTCGTGGTGCTAATATGTACTATTGGTGGCCCTAAGCATTTGGGTTAATAAGTGCCCATCCATTGTACGTCCATCCCAACTTGGGCTCCCTCAAGGTATGGCTCCCCTAACATTATTTGCATGAACATAAAAATGAAAAGGGTATACCAAAAGCAATTTAGTTTTATACTATACCGAAAAAGATAATTTTTATTAGCACACGTCACATTGGTCAAATTTGGTTGATGAAATGGATTGTTATGCCGACTCAAGTAATTGGATAAGAATGTTGGTGTTGATGACAATAAACAGTTAGTTTGTGATATGTCATTTCAGGTCTACCCTGGGGCATGGACTTCTGTGTTGGTGATGCTGGATAACGTTGGTATTTGGAACCTTCGTGCTGGATCTCTGGATAGATGGTATCTTGGCCAAGAAGCTTATGTGAGGATTGTAAATCCTGAACCTAATAACAGAACTGAGCTGCCTATTCCCAGTAACGCCCTTTACTGTGGCAAAGCCAAAGACCCAGAGTGCGTTTGCTCTTCTCATTAACTCTTTTAATTAATCTTGTACATCTTTGATTCTGCATCACAATTCGCTCGTATCTGATGATTCTATCCTTTAAATTTTAAGCATTTGGCATCCAACTTAAGAACAACTTAAGAGTTAAGCTGCGTAAGTTAATTTTGCATCCAAACAGTTTCACATGAAAGTTAAGCTATTTTAAGCTGCTTTTAAGTGTTTAAATGTTGAGTTAGACAGCTTAACCTAAAGCTACCTGGGAGAACGTTTAACTTAAGCTGTAAGCTGCTCAAGTTAAACTGGCATTTGGCATTCAACATAAGAACAACTTAAAGTAAAGTTGTCATTTTTGTATCCAAACAGTTACACATGAAAGTTAAGCTACTTTATGGTGCTCAAGCTCCTTAAAGTGCTTAAATGGTGTGTTAAGCAGCTTAACTTTAAGCTATCTAGATGATCACTTATATTACTTGAGCTTTAAGCAGCTCAAGTTGCTTTACTTCTTAAGTTGAGGCAGTTACCAAACAAATAGCGTACTTGAGACAGATACTTGAATGATAGTGTTTCACACAAGAGATGTCCGTACTAGAAAATTGTATCAGGGAGAAGGGACCGTGATTGAGACTCTTAATGTTGGATTTGATGGGACAACTTAATTCAAACCACTCCCAAAAGTATTTCGACCTCTGCTCACTTGTTTTGAATAGAGCTGAATGAAAGGAGTTACCATGTAGCTGATTCAAACTAATTAGGGTTAAGCGCTTGGTTTTGTTCTTTTTTGGCTTGTTTGGCAAAGCCCTAAAAATAGGCCAATTAATAAAATAATAATATTTTAATTTTATTATAAATTTAATAATTTTTTTTCACATCCAACACAAATTCCAACCTTAAAAATCAACTTTATTTCACATCCAACACAAATTCCAACCTTAAAATCAACTTTATTTCACATCCAACACACCTCCTAATATTAAAATAAATTTCTTTCTCATCAACTCTATAAAATATAATATTTTCTCTTTCCTTACCCAAATCTATCCTCCAACCAAACAAGCCCTTTGTTGACCCAATAAGCATGTCTTAAGTTTTGCAGTGTCTTCTTACCTGTTTCTTCCAAGGTTTACATTTGTTGTACATTGTTGTGTCGGGTTGTGTTTATGTTTGAGTTGGCCAGAGATTTTCATTTTAGCTGCTTTGAAAAGATTTTGTGCCAAGTTGCAGAAAATACCCGAGTTTTAGAAAAGATTTTGTGCCAAGCTGCAGAAAAAACCCGAGTTTAAGAAAAGATTTTGTGCCATGAGCAATGTCATTGGTCAGTAGATGGTGATCGCTTGACTTGCAAACTACTACGTTCGGTTGAGCTAGTCAGATCATATATTACTGGTTGGTCTAGGTTGAGCTAGCCAAGTTGGCTCAGATTCAGGTCAACCTAGGCCTGGCAGTGCTTACATGATCTGTGATTAATCTTTATTTATTATTTTTAACCAAAAAGTTGTTGCTGCAGCGACCCTGGCTCAGGAGGAGGTTCAGGCCATGATTCAGGCAGCAGTAGAAGAACACCTTCTTGCTATGTCTCAATGGGAGCATTGCTTTTGGCTGTGTTTTGTTCCCTTTTCATGTAAATGTTTTTGGAGCTGAGCTGATTCTGTAAGCTCTTTTATTTTCATAATCTTTTTTTTTTAATTAACTATAAAAAAAATCTTGTTTTTCTATATATATTATATGAAAATCTACTGATTTCAATTGACTGATTTCATGTTCTTCGTTAGCAGAAAAGCTCCTGACTGTTGATCTTAAGACCTGTATGGATAATGAACTTTGTAGTGGATTATTAGCATAGGTAAGGCAGGCATTTGCACAGTAATACTTAAAAACTGTTAATAGTTATGTGTTAAACACCCAATTTCTAATATTTACACTTTGATTATGTTCCTTGTATGATTATATTCAATTTATGTTATGTGATGTATTTTCAATATTTTGAGCCTTCATTTTTTGTTTTTGGGTGGCAAACATAAAGGTTGTGTTTTGTATCACATCCAAATACATATTATAATAATTAAATTTATAATGAATGGTCTCATAATGTGATATATATATATATATATATATATTGAGAGAGAGAGAGAGAGAGAGGATTTATGCTTGTCATAGAATAATATAAGTAAATTTTCAATAACTTGATATAGAGGATATTTTAGTCAGAGAAATATTCAATTTAGGGTCAGTGAAATTAACCTAATTAATTTTAGATAGGTATGTCATATCATTTATATAATTTAATATTAAAAATTAATTATATTTTATATCATACAGATAATTTAAAATAAAAAATTAATTTTATTTTATATTTTATATATATTAAAATAATTAATTTATATTGTATTTCTCATATATTTTAATATAATAATTAATTTTATTTTATATTATTTGTATTTTTTAATATTTTTTTATTTAAGTTTAATTTTAATTTTATTAAAACTAAATTTTACAAACACTTTTTACAGTATGCACAGCAGTTTTTTGGTGATAATATCATGGTAAAAAAACATTTTCTCACAGTTTTTACAGAGTTTTTCAATAAATGTCAAAATTGTGACAAAATTATCTCAAACAAAAGCCTTAGATCCTACTTGAAACTCTTATTTTATGATAACAAATCCCATTTATTAATGCAGCTATTCTAACTATAAGTTGATACCAACTTACATTAATTATTCATTTTAAGAAAGCTAGCTTTAAATTTTCAAAAAAGAAATAAACTTGACTTTAGGAAGGGTTAATTGTTTATAGTTCTCTGAGATATTAAAATTTTTGTATACTGCTCTATAAATTTCAAATCATTGCATTTTAAATCGCTAACATTTGTTACTGTAGTCTATTTATTACCTAAAACATTGATATTTTTATTTCATCCTCAACTTAAGTCCACAATGTCTCTAGTACTAGATCTCACCTAATAGATTTATAAAAATATTTGCATTTTACTAATTTTTTCAAGAGTGAAGTGTTTTTTAGTCACAAATTTCATTAAATTGATCTAGACGTGAAAAAATCATACACTAAAAGGCTCTGTTTGGCAATGGACTAAAAATTATGGTTAAAATTACCCATGGCCAAAATCTTAAATTTATTTTAAAAAAACTTAAAAAATTATTTTATATCTCATCTAACACAAATTTTAATATTAAACAATCACTTTATTTCACATCCAACACAATTCTCAATAAATCAATCAACTTTATTTCACATCATACACAATTTTTAATATAACCAACTTAATTTATATAACATCATACACATTTTTCAAAAATCACTAAAAATTCCAACCAAATCTTCCTTTTTTTCTTATTATCAAACAGAGCCTAAGAAAACATTAACCTTTGAAAATTAAGTACAAAAATTCAAATTTTATAGATAAGCTGATTCTCTCTCTCTCTCTCTCTCTCTCCACCCTACATAAAGTGAGTCAGCAGTACTCTTACTACAATCAAGCACTGTAGCCATGAGTCAAAGGGCTCCATCTTGCAGAGTTGTAACCTCCACAGGCACTAACAGAAGCTCCCTCCATTGCTTCCTTGGAGATGCCATTGTTACAGATATTTGCGAAAGCTCGCATGTGCTTCATCCCATACTGAGACAATGCGCCGCAGTGGGTCTCGAAGATGTGAACCTGCATCCATGATTTCTGCAGATCATTATAGCTAATGATATCTGGTTAAATCCCATTTTTTTCTTTTTTGAAAACAAAATCCCAAATTTTTATGATAACTATTTGTTTGGTAGTAGCCTTAGCAGAGGCTAAGATTTGATTGCCTCAGCTTTCAGACTAAAGCTTATTTTAAACAATTTCAGATCATTGTTTAACTACATTTGTTCCTTTCAACAGCTTAATTAAACCTAAAAAATCATAAAGGCTGAACTTGAGGCTTTAAATTGAGCGTTAAATAAGGCTGAGAGTAAGAAGATGATTCATCCATATTTGAACAGAAAACAAGGTGATTTTCATTATTACCATGGCTTTCAAGCAATGCCAATCATCAACCAATGCCAAACCAGAAGGTCTGACATTTCTGATGATTGATGGGCCTTTCAGTACTCCGAAAATGAGCTTTCCAATGAAATCAATGCTGCTGTCTAGATGCTGCCGGTGCTTGACGGTATCTTTGATCTCATTGAGAATTTCAGCTTTCTTCTTTGAACTGTCTTCTAATCGTCCATACTATGAAAATACAGTGTGTTACTACTTGCAGAACATGAAAACTGAATCATCTCACAAGTTTAGACGTGATTTTCAGAATAAATTGTCCGCCCACAATGTGTGAAGCTTTATAATTGCTCCAACAGAATCTCATAAACACCTGAAGATTTTGTAGTTTCTATAGTTCTGATAGTTATGCCTGCTTGTTCTTCTTATGCTTTCTTTTTAAACAGTTTTACCCACATTGAATCTTCTCAAAATGTTGAAGCAAAAACAGAATGATGCATGTTTAAGAAAGTTTAGAGAGGGGTCGTCGGTAATCACTGAGGGAAGCTTACTACTAGATCTTCAAAAATGCCTTTACCGCCGTACACATTTACAGGTGAATGTTTAGAGACACTAGCACCAAAAAGGCTAATGAATAATGCAAGATATGTGGCTAGTTTATAAAAGTTGCTTGTGATAATTACCCTTTTATTTTTTATATGTTTTATTGTTCTGATATAAAATTGTATGAAGAATAATGCTTCACAAATATTCTCTTTTTCACTCTCTTCCACTCCTCTCTTCTTCTTCATATTTCTCCTCTTCTATTTTTCTTTCCCCTTCCCATTCTACATGAGTAGGTTAGAATGATTCTACGAGTAAGTTCAATTCTAGTTCTAAGAAGTAATAAATATTAACAAATGTGGGTAAAAAATTACCAATTTCCACAGGAAGAGAAGATCTGCATGTCTCTGGCTAACTACCTCTGAAGCTCCAATGCTAGTAGCCAAAGTATTGTCACTGACATTAGCATTGGAGAGGTCAAATCCTTGGTACAAGTACAGTTTTTCAGTTTTGATGCTTTTGTTACCATAATACATCACATGCGATCCTTCGTCAAGTTTTTTGACATTCAAAGTCCTCTTCTTCACCTACCACAACACAAAAAAGTTACCGTTTTTTATACATTGTTACAAATAAGAAGTAAAATATCATTATGCCAATTCAGCAATGTCTGAGCTCACCCTTTCGTATTGCTTTCCAATTGTTTCCTTCTTCAAATTATGCCTCTCGCTGTGATAAATCATCAAAAAACAAATGTTAACTAATAGCATTGTAATGATCATAATATTGAATATCTTCAATAGGGCAATAAATGTTTATTCTTTTGAACTAATAGTTTAGAAAAAAAGAATGATAATCAAGATGAACCTGTCCTCCATCCAAGACACACTAAACAAATCACCGAGGCAAGTCAAATATCCCGGTGGCGGAGATGGATCCATTCCTGGGCAATATACACCCCAACTGCTCTCGTTTGCATTTGAAGCAGTGGTTACATATATGTCAAGGTCATTGGGCAAAATACCTTCAAAAATAGTCCCACTTTCACATGCCTCCACATAGATTACCTATTTGAGTAAAACAAAAGAATCATGCATTTGTAGTGGAGGGCCACCAGCTTTCATAAGACAATTTCATATCTTACGTATTTATTTTTAACTGATTCTGGTTTTTGAAATTCAAATATTTTAAAGTACAATCAAATTCCCCATATATTTGTCCTCCAAAAGTTTTAACTAGTGGAATGTTGGATATGCGTGGTAGAAGTATGAATCATAAATAGGAAATTAGACTTCACAATCCAATAGTTGAGTCGGGTTAATCTTTTGTGTCATGCTATGAAGCATGGACACTTCAAGAAACCACGCCGTGTCTGTGTCGAACAGACGGACACTCGGGGACACGCGAGGACATGCAAGGGCACCATGTCGAACACGCCACATGGTGTATCCTAATAAAATAATATTTGAAAAACTAAAGGACACTTCTTTGACATGCGAGAACACTTTGAGACACCTTAGGACATTTCTAAGACACTTCTAGAAAAATTCTGATATGCAGAACACTTTTAGGACGCATAAGATGAAATTAAATATATTTAATATTAATATTAAATTTATTTATTAATATTATATATTTTTAATAAAATTTATGGATATATCTACCTTATTTTTTTTATTATTGTTAAAATTTTATTTAATAAAACTAAAAATCTATCTCTCATTATTCTTAAAATTTTATCTAATATAAGTTAAAATTTTAAGTTAACTAAGTTAAATCAAATTTCTTCCTCCTTTGTTGCCCATAAGCCTTACAAAAATAAACAATCGCAAAAAGTTTAGAACTTTAGTTTCACTTTTATCCTTCTTTCATCTTCAACACCGAGAGCTCTTATTTTCTCTTATTATCGTACTCACTGTGATTGTCTTAAAAAATAAAATTATATTTTCTCTTATTCAAAGTGAACCCTAAATTTATATCTCAAATATTTTTAATGCCGATGACGTTTATTCTCAAGTTTTCATCTTGATTCTATGAGACTTCAGTGCTACTTACAAGTTGTTTATACTTAAAATTTAAGTTTATATTATATTTTATATATTTTTTTAAGTATAAATTGTTAATTTTATTATTGTATTTGGCATATCATGCCATGTTTGTGTTCTATATTTTGGAAAATCGTCGTGTCGCCGTGTCGTGTTGTATCCCATGTCCCCGTGTCATGTTCGTGCTTCATAGGTGCCACGTCTATGAAAATTTGATGTCATGACAAAAAATTAATGACCTTACCATTTCTTTGTATCCATTAGATTCATGCTTCTTCTTCAACACATTGATAAAATCTGCAGCGTAGATGAATGGCATATTGGGCATCCCTAGAACAATAATCAATTATCAGCGGCAAAGTTATATGAACAATCAGACTTTACATATGTTAAAAAGCACAATGAAGCAAAACATAACTACCAAGAACTCCAGGACCTCCATGATCAGTGTAGTAGATAAATATGCGATCATTTGGTTTGCTATCAACAACCTTGCCGCTTCCACCAAGAACTGCATTCTTGTCACCAAGCAGAACTGCGTATAGATTCTTTGCAGTAACATGTTTTCCAGTATAATCCTGGAAAACACATAATATAATCTTCCATCATTCACCGTAGATGTAAATATGAAGACCAAGTGTTATTTATAATACTAGAATCTATGATTAATATATAAGAGAAATCTATCAGAAGACAAACTACAGCAACTCTCCTTCCTCTGGGATTGGACCGCTATGAAATACAAATAATAAACTTGGGATAGACGCTTAGAATTATGTTGTTACAAGTACTTATCTTGATAGACATGAAGTTCTAGACCACATAAAACTTGGCATGGTGAGCGTATGAAATGATGTAGGTAAAATATATTACTAAAAGATTTTAGGATAAATATCTGGGCCGTTAGGAGGATACAGCAAATTAGTTTCAACTTTGAAAAATCTCGAGTTTGGTCCTTGGGGTTGTAAAAGTGCTTTAGTTTTAGTCTCTTTTCAGAATCTCACAATTTTCATTAGAATTTTTTGATAGAAAACATAAAATTTAATCATTTTTTACAAATTTGAACCGTTTACATATTTTTAAGGACAATTATACTTTTCTCTCTTCACATTTCTTTAAAAATTTAATAAAATCTACAAATTAATTTTTCCAATCTCTTGCTTTCTCTGCTTTACAAATTTAAAGCTAAAAAACATAAATATAATATTTTAAAATTATATTTTAAAAAGTCAAAAAAGTTAACAATTGAGAATAGTTTGATGACATAATTGTATCTTAATTCAGACAAATGAAAGTACTTTTATAACCTCAAAAACTCAAATTGTATTTGTTAAAAGATTGGAACTAATTTACAATGGCTCTCTAATCTCAACGATCCGATGCAATTTACCTAAGATTGTTAGCATGACTTTTGAATGTAGTTCTATTACAAGGCTAGTGCTGGCAGCCATCATCATTCATAATTTGGTGATGATGTTGAATCTTCTTAAATAGACTTTTTAAGTGTTCCCTCTAACCATCAATCTTATAGCCATTATACGCAATGACATCAATTTCATTTTCAAAATCTCAAGAGAAACCACTGTGCAGAATGAATTGATAAATTATTATTACAATTAACTTTGAACATTTAACTAAATAAATAATAATTAATAGATAATATAGCTATTTAAATAATAATAACATTTAAACAACACTGATATACAGATTATATTGAACAAAACGCTCAAAAATAAGGTGAGCAAAAATAATCATCCGCAAATATTATATGGAGTAAGTAAAAAATCAAGAATAACCTTAGGGACGCCGGCGTATACATCGTCACCACTGGGGTGATTAATGAGAACCCCTGGTCTTGGATTGTGCGCACTGTACGCCAAATCATCGTACATGAACACCACTATATTCTCCTCCTTCAACCCCCCTTTCCTCAGCAAATGGTATGCGTGACACACATCCGCCTACCGCAGCAATAGCACCTTAATTTACAAAGTAAATCACGAAACTTGAACAAATTCCGCTGATCGATCAACAGCAGACCACCGTACCTGATGCCGATAGTTGCCGAAACCGGAAGATCCGGCGACGAGCACTGCCCACCTCGTCCCGCGCACGGCCTCGCCGGCGGCCCCTTCATCAGCAGACATTCGTAGCTCAGCCTCTCGCGCACTGGCCGCGCAGATCAGATTGAAGCAGAGGAGGATGGATCGGAACGATGGAAACATAACGATGGAGGAGACGAGAAAAAAATCAGCGAGGGGAATGAGTGATGCGAGAGCTGGCGGACCTTCAAATAGGAGAGAAGGGGGAAAAGCGAGGAGCGAGCAGCGCGTGCTGATAACGGTTTCCGGTACTCATCTGAGATGAGAAGGTGAGAGTGAAGGGGGTTACTCGTGGGGAAAGGCGGAGGGGGCTTGTGGCGATGCCGAGCTTTTGCGTTGGCGGCCATTGGAGAAGTGACGAGGACCTGAGGGCGGCGGCTCCGGTGGCGGGGGCGGAGGCAGAGAATGCGGAAAATAGGGGCAAAAACATGTATCTTGTGAAGGAGCACGGACCACACACAAAAATGAGGACGCGAGCGCCAAAATTTCCCGCCGAAACGGAGAAATTTTACATAGCTAATTATTTTATGGTACCTGAGAGCTAACATTACTTTCACATAGGTACTATCTTTTTTTTTTTTTTATAGGTACCAACATTTTAATTTGGTATATGTTAACACATATTTATCTGGCTCCTTTATATTGTACATGTGCCCATAATCTAGTTGAAACCAATGCAAGAATATGAGCCCAGACCTAAAATTTCTCAAGGTTCCCCTCCACTTGTAAAACTATATAACAATTTTTATATCAAATTTCTATCCGCTTGACCCACTTAATTTGACATATGGTAGCCATCTAGCTCTCTTTCTGGCCTATAAAAGAGAGGACCACTCTTTTGAGTAGGATTTTTTGAAAAATTACTCATTCATTCTTTCTCTTCTCCTATGCTCTCTCAGAACCTTTTTGCCAACAAGAATGAAGTGAGAATCTCACTGAAGTTGTACATGACCTCATTGGATTTGGATCTAATCTCACTGTTGTTTTAATAATCTCGTTAGATCTAGATCCATGATGCCTTCACCGGATCTTAGTCGTTTATGCTGAATCTTGATTACTTTTGCTCTTAGATCAGCCTTTACTATGGCCATCGATTTCTTATGCAGATCACTCCGTTCATCTTGCCTGATCACTACATAACCACAACCCCACTAGCCAATGATGTCATTACCATCGTCGACAACTACAAGATGTCCCATAACATTTTGTTGGTTTCGTTCAAGAACATCGATGCCCGCATCATCTTCTCCATCTTTGGACTTTCCTTCACTAACACTGACCCTCATCATCACTGCCGGAATAATCAATTACATTGCGAGCGAGCTGCGAGAGATGATCCACACAAGGTGACTATGGAGAGAGCTCGATTAAGAGGAGTCGGCAAGTCGCGAGAGCTGCGGTGAGAGCACTAGGAAGAGGAGTCAGCAAGCTCGCGAGAGATGATCCATGCGAGCGCTGCCGCTAGCCGACGATTTGTCGATTTGCAAGGTTGAGCGCTGCCTGGGACATGCGTGTGGGAGGAGCCGATTTGCAGTGGTCGAGCACTACTTGGGAGGAGTCGATTTCACCGAGTCGATTAGATTTAGGGTTGCTGGGATGTGTTTTTAGTTTAGATAATAAAAAATGAAAATATTTTTTTAAAATAAATGTCCCAATGTGTCCCGCATGAGTGTCTAGCAACATCTAAAAGTGTCCTGTAGTATCCTCAAGTATCTTACGTGGTGTATCTGATACGGTATCTCCCATGTCCCCCCATGTCTGTGCCCTAAACAGTGTCCGGCATGACACTTTATGCAAAATAAAAGTGTCCGAGCTTACCGACCCATCGATAGTGTTACCTCGTGATCTGCAAAGCGGCATCTAGAGCGTACACGTGGAGAGCAGCCTCACTGACCAGACGAACGGTCAAGGCGAAAGGCAGATAAACTCCTCGAAGACGAAAAACATCAAGATGAAGAGTTTCTAAGTCGAAGAGCCTCCAAGTTGAATATCTATACCAGTACGGACTGCTCAATAGGACGTGGAATGGCCCCCCTGCGCATCATTAAAAGAAGTATAGTCTACAACAGGCATCGTACATTCGTACCAGCATGACCGGCGGCCTATAGGATAGGAAGACAGTTTTTAAAGCTTCTTAGGCCATCCCACACATCAGAGTCATAAGAAATTCAGACTATAAATTGTAACCCAACAGAGGAGAGGGGTTTTTTTTCTCTTTTTTGGGACTCTTGATCTGTTTCAAGAACCCTTCTTATTACCTTCGTAATACTCTTTTTCGACTAGTGGAGCTCACTTTGAAGTCTCCCAGAGTGTGGTGCCGTGGTTTTCCGTCTTACCGGTTTTCATGTCTAAAAGCAGTCTATTTTTATTATCAACAATTTGGTGCCCTCACGCAGGACTGGATCCTGCCAATCCATGGAGCAGAACCGCGCTGAAAAGTCAGCGGCCGCCAAACAGACGTCACCCACCCCTCAGCCAGATGGCTCCACAGGCGATCGCCAACTCCAAACCCTTACACAGGCAGTGCCCACGCTCTCCCAAACTATGAACTCCTTCCTCACCAACCTTCCAACTCTCCTACTCCAGAGGCCGCCTCTTCCTCTGGCGCCGACACCTCCCCCCGAGGATCCTGTTCTGCCACCCAGTACAGCGCACAACGAACCTCCCTCTGAAGAGGTCAGCACGCACGCCGTGGGGGAGAGCCGACTCGAAGTCTACCCCCCGGTGCCCCAGGTGACCATGATCTTCTCCCCTACGATAATGGCCGCCCCTGTGCCCCGCTGCTATAAGGCTCTCAAAGTCAACGACTACAACGGACTCACCGACCCATCCCAACATGTCAAACGCTTCGAGAACGCCTTGGCAACAGGCGACCCCGTCTCGGAGGCGTACAAGTGTCATCTCTTTCGAATACCTTGACAGGGTTGGCCTTGGATTGGCTCGACAAAATCCCTCAGGGCTCCATCCAAAGTTTTGACAATTCGCCGACCAGTTCTGGACCAGATTCAGCACGTCAAAGACTACTTCCCGAACCATCCACGAACTCTAGTAGATAAGGTAGCGCCCAGACGAATCCCTGCGAGAGTACGTGGACCGCTTCTCGAAGATGAATGTGGAGACGAAGGACACGACAGATGATAGATCAACTATGATCTTCGTCCACAGCATCCTCCCAGGGAAACTCTATGATTCATTCATCGACGACATGCCGAGAATGCTGATGGAGGCACGATCGCACGCCAAAAGACGCATTCACATAGAAGACGCAAAAGCATTGAAAGCGAGTGCAGAGAAAGACCCTACAACGCATGACAAAAAGGACGTCACCCCGAAGGCGGAACAAAGTACCCCTAAGAAAGCCTTTCGGGACCGGAAGTTCTCCCCACAAGGAAAGCGCAAGTTTGATAGCGAGACTCCGTGCACTCCAACTCCAGTTTACGTCATTGAAGAGATCTTTTCAGCCCTTCAGGATAGGGGTTTCCTCCCGAACAGAGGTGAACGACAACCTCCCCAGCCAGGTGAGGACGCATCAAAATACTGTAAGTTCATGAATGTCTCTCTTTTCGAGCACTGGTCAATGAGTACATAGAGAAGGGCCACCTCACTGGCTACAAGAAAGTCCAAGAGATGTCGTCGAAGGACGCCAAAACCCTGTTCCCCAAGGCGAACCACCAGCTCCCGCAACTTGCTCACCATCGAAGTCCAGTGGAAAGAAAGTTGTCCTGACTATCTTCGGCTTTGGCCAAGTCAGCTCAACCCCAAGTCATCACCAGGTGTACACCATCGAAAACCCATCCTTTTTGCCTGACATCACTTTCGGTGTAGGTGATTTGCCCGCTGGGGGCATCAACCATGACGACCCTATAGTCATCGTCGCCGAAATCGAAGGGTGTGATGTCCACCGCACATTAATCGACACTGGAAGCTCTGTCGACATCCTATACTTGCGGGCATTCAAAGAAATGGGGGGCGACCAGTGCAAACGTCTCCCTCCTTTGATGACAGTCTCCAGCTTCTCTGACGACGTCTATCGGCCGGCAAGGTTTGCTCCCTTGCGTCTCTCCCTTCAAGACGGCCCTAGACGGGAAACAAAGTCAGTAGACTTCATCCTGATAGACGCACCTTCCGGCTACAATGAGATCTTGGGGCGGCCGTTGATGGCACAATTTCGGATGGTGCCGTCGACATTCCACCTCTGCATCAAGTTCCCAACACCGCTCGGCGTTGCAACGATCAGGGGAGACAGGGCAGACGCTCGGAAATGTTTTGAGGCTAACATTCGTCTCCACACCGAACACCTCGATCCCAGGGACCAGCTACTCCCCCCGGATGATCAGAATCAACATGTAACCGTCTTTGACAGAAAATCTGTACTAATCTCCAAGGGTTTTCCCGAAAATAATATGCCCGCTCTGACGGCGCTACTTTTTGAGTATTTTGATGTGTTTGCCTTGGGACCCGAAGACATGCCCGGGATTGACAGAAGCATAGCTGAACATAAGCTAAGCCTCAGCGCTGACATTCCCCACGTCAGACAAAAGGAAAGAAATTTCAGCGGCGAGAAACAACGCACCATATGAGAAGAAGTCAAAAAGCTCCTCACAGCTGGCTTCATCAGGGAAATCGACAACCCCTCCTGGCTGGCCAACGTGGTCGTCGTAAAAAAGAGCACAGGAAAGTGGCAGATGTGCGTAGACTTCACCGATCTTAACTAAGCATGCCCCAAGGATTTCTACCCCTTGCCGAAGATAGAGAGGCTAGTCGACTCTTCGACGGGTTACACCATGATGAGTTTTCTGGACGCCTTCTCCGTGTACCACCAAATCCGAATGGCAGAACAAGACGAAAAACACACATCCTTCATATCCGACCACGGGACATTCTGCTACAGAGTCATGTCGTTCGATCTGAAGAACGCGGGAGCTACTTACCAACAGATTATCGCCATAGTCTTCCGAGGGCAAAAGGGGCACAACATGGAGGCTTACGTAGATGACCTGTAATAATCCGTTTAAACAAATACCTGTTAATATATATATATATATATATATA
>KZ451947.1:84323-113960 GCA_002786265.1 Apostasia shenzhenica | reverse complement strand
CCTTTCAGTTTTCTAATCTAAGGTTACTCTGGGTGACCTGCTTGTGTTTAAACCTATGTAACCCTGTTTTGAGATGAATAAAAATGTCTTTTCTTATAATCTGTTTTGTATTTCTGACTGTAAGTCGCCCCTTATTTTATGGATAAATGGTCCTTAAAATTGAGGGTGTGACAGGTTGGTATCAGAGCTTAGGTTATAAGTAACCTTAGACCGACTTTAACACTTTTATGTCACCCATTGACATTGTACCTTTGATTTCAGGAAAGACCCAGTCACCCGTCTTATTGAGTTTAAGATGAACCCTAACATCCCTATGGTGGCCAATCTTGACCAACTCTGGTTTCTTTTTGAGTGGGTTAGATACTACCGAGGAAGTAAGATCACCCTTGAGGAGGCCAAACAATGTATATTGACTGCATTACTCTCTTATTGGGATAGGATCAAGACCTCAATTATGGTGATTCATCGACTGGACCATCTGCTTACTGCCTTAGTCGCCATGGAAGCCTACTACCGAGATAACTGGTCTACATTCCGCCATTATGAGCCACCAAATGACTCCGTGGAGCTAGAACCAAGAAAAACCCAGATGGAAACAGACCAAATGTTACCCATCATCTCCAAACCTTCAAGTAGCTTTTCAAAGCCAACGAACCTCGACTTAACTCTTGCTACTCCAACACCCCATAAGGAAACTATGGAGACGTCAGCTCTCATCAAGAGTCCTTTTGCCCAACCGGAAGAGAATCCTGAACCAAGCTCTGCCTCATTTTCAAAACCTTAGTATACCCGAACCCAGTTGTGGGAATTTTACAGTCTACTTCTTTGGCATGTAATAGTATTTCCTAAATAAAATATTAGTTTTATGTGCTTATATATATTGTTTACCAGGTGAAAATGGAATCTCAAGCTGACTCTCTACAAAACCAAACTAATGAAATCCGGGAAAATAATACAATGATCTCTAGAGATGCACTGTATATGCATTTTCGAAAGGAAAAACCACCCCAGTTTGCGGGAGGTCTAGATCCTCTGGCTGCGGAGGAATGGATCGATCGGTTGGAAATAATTTTTGAATTTATTGAGTGTCCTGATGATAAAAAGACTGATTTTGCTTCTTATATGCTGACCGGTGAAGGTCATAAATGGTGGAAGTCCCAAGTCAATATTGAATTTAAATCTCTTCAACGTGTTCCTTAGGAAAGATTTCGTGATAATTTCTTCCAATAATATTTTCCTCCTGTTATCAAAGAGAAGAAATTACGTGACTTTATTCATTTGAAGCAAGGTTCCATGTCTGTCATGGAATATGAAGCTGCATTTACTTCTCTTTCTGATTATGCACGTCATCTAGTAGCCGATCCACGAGAAAAAGCAAAAAGGTTCGAGGATGGTCTGCGAAAGGATATTCAAAAACAGACAAATGTTATGAGGATCTATGATTATGCTGAATTATATCAAAGGGCGTTAATCGCAGAACAAAATAATAATGAAGATCGGGAGTGGCGTGAAAGGAAAAAGCACCGTTATGAGCAAGTTAAGGGACATAAGGAAATTCTGAGAAGAAAAAGAAGGAAGAAGAAATGCCAACAGATAATGGTGTGAAGTGTCAAAGTTGTGGAGGACATCATCCTACTTTTAAGTGTCGTAAGAGTACCAGAGCTTGTTTTAGATGTGGTAACAAAGATCATTTCATAAAAGATTGTCCGATGATTCTGAAGCCGGATTCAAACTGTAGGCCACAAACTCAAGCTCGAGTTTTCTCTTTATCCGACTCGATCGTTACAGGTACAATCTATATTTCTGGATTACCTGCACAAGTATTATTTGATTCTGGATCTACACATTCCTTTATCTATCAAAAATAAATACCCATTGCCTAGAATAGACGATCTTTTTGATCAGTTGAAGAACGCTAAGGTATTTTCAAAAATTGACTTACGATCTGGCTATCATCAACTACGCATTCGAGCACAAGATATTTCAAAATCTGCCTTTCGAACAAGGTATGACCATTATGAGTTTGTAGTCATGCCTTTTGGATTAACCAATGCTCCTGCAGTATTCATGGATCTTATGAACCGAATATTCCAACCTTACCTGGATAAATTTATTATTGTGTTCATCGATGACATACTTATATATTCCTCTAGCGAAGAAGAGCATGCGGAACATCTAAAAATTGCTTTGAGGATATTAAGGGATAAGAAATTATATGCCAAGTTCAGCAAATGTGAATTTTGGTTATAACAAGTGGCATTCCTAGGGCATATCATTAACTTATCTGGTATAGCTGTAGATCCATCCAAAATTGAAGCTATTACTGATTGGCCAAAGCCTACAACGGTAACTGAAGTAAGAAGTTTCCTTGGTCTAGCCGGATATTACCGAAGGTTTGTAGAAGGATTTTTGAAGATCGCCCTACCACTCACTCAATTAACTAAGAAGACTGTAAGATTTGAGTGGTCAAAAGCCTGTGATGAAAGTTTCCAGGAATTAAAAAGACGTCTTGTTACAGCCCCTGTCTTGACTGTTCCCTCAACATCTGAAAACTTTGTTGTTTACAGTGATGCCTCTCGGAAGGGATTAGGGTGTGTGTTGATGCAAAGTGGAAAAGTTATAGCTTACGCATCTAGACAATTAAAGAATCACGAAGTCAATTATCCTACGCATGATTTGGAATTAGCTGCGGTTATCTTTGCACTTAAAATCTGGAGGCATTATTTATACAGAACAAAATGTGAAATATTCACAGATCATAAAAGTCTAAAGTATATCTTCACTCAGAAGGAATTAAATCTAAGGCAGCGAAGATGGCTAGAGTTGTTGAAAGATTATGATGTAGATATTCAATATCATCCGGGAAAAGCTAATATAGTTGCGGATGCACTCAATCGAAAATCTGCAAGTAATACTCTTACTAATCAGGAGGCACTTATTAAAGAAATAGAGCAACTACAATTAGAGACTCGAATAAGTGATGATAAAAGAATGGTAGCTCATCTTTGTATACAACCGAATCTACATGAAAAGATCAAAAATGTCCAGCAAGAAGATTCAGAGATTGCTAAGATAGCTCAGAGCATAATGAAAGAAGATAATCCAGAATTTATGATAGGATCTGACGGTATTCTTCGATTTCAAAATCAAATCTATATTTCTAACTCCCCAGAGCTTAAAAGGGAAATTCTTAGTGAAGCACATAGTGCGGGATATTCAATCCACCCTGGAGGAACTAAAATGTATCACGACTTACGAGAATAATTCTGGTGGCCAGGGATGAAGAATGATATTATTAAATTCATAAGTTGTTGTTTAGTTTGCCAAAGAGTTAAAATAGAACATCAAAGACCAGGAGAATTGCTTCAACCTTTAGAAATCCCTACTTGGAAATGGGAATATATCATTATGAATTTTGTTTGTGGGTTATCAAAATCTAAAGAATGCGATGCTATCTGAGTGATCGTAGACATGTTGATAAAATCTGCCCACTTCCTACCTATCAAAATGACTCATCCTCTTGAATACTTGGCTAAATTATACATTGATGAAATAGTACAGCTTCATGGGGTTCTCACATCTATTATATCAGATAGAGACCCACGTTTTACCTCAAGACTGTGGTCTAGTCTTCAAAAAGCCATGGGAACAAAACTTAGTTTCAGTACAGCATATCATCCAGAAACAGCTGGACAATCAGAAAGAATGATTCAAACCCTTAAGGATATGCTGAGAGCATGTGCCATGGATTTTAGAGAAAATTGGGAAAAATATCTATCTCTAGTAGAATTTTCATATAATAAAGCTATCATGCAAGCATCAAGATGGCTCCGTATGAGGCTTCATATGAAAGAAAATGTCGATCACCCTTATATTGGGATGAAGTTGGAGAAAGAAGAATGCTAGGACCCAAAATCATTGAAATCACATTGCAAAAGATCAAAATAATCCGAGAATAACTTCTAGCAGCCTAGAGTAGACAAAAAGCCTATGCTGACTCAAGAAGACGAGATATTTACTTTGAACTTGGGGAGCATGTATTTTTAAAGGTATCTCCAAGGAAGGGCATTTATCGATTTGGTATCAAAGGCAAGCTTAAACCAAAGTACATTGGTCCCTTTGAAATCATCCGCCAGATTGGAAAGACAGCATATGAGCTTGCATTACCTCCAGAACTAGCGGGAATTCATAATGTTTTTCATATCTCATCATTAAGAAAGTACGTAGCTGATCCGAATCACGTACTAAAATATGAACCGTTAGATATACAACCAGATCTATCCTATGAGGAAAAGCTGGTTAAAATCCTTGATCGAAAGGAAAAGATACTTCGAAAACGAACTATTCCCATTGTGAAAGTTTTATGGAGAAATCATCAGGTAGAAGAGGCAACCTGGGAGACGGAAGAATCAATGAAGAATGAATATCCACATCTGTTCAGGTAAATTTGGGGGACCAAATTTCTTAAGTAGGGAAGGATGTAATAATCTGTTTAAACAAATACCTGTTAATATATATATATGTATATATGTTTCTCTGGATTTAATATTAGTATATCTATTATCTGAGGGCTTCAAAATAATTGTTAGATTAATTAAACTTCTCCTGCAATCAGATTCAATAAAATATTCATATATATTTATTTCTCCTCTGACTTTCTCGCGTCTTCTCACCCACCAACGGTCCCGTCCTATTAATGTCACCTCCCCAACCACCAACTACTAACCGCTGACGGTCCCGCCCTAATAAGTTCACCTCCCCCTTTAAATAGGCCTCAGAACCCTCAGAAAGAATCACAACCTCTAAATCTCCTCTAAGTTTTAGCTCATCTTGGTGCACCTTTCCTCTAGCGGCAAGACTCTGTTAGGTAAGAACCCTGGTCTTATTAAGTTTATATTTCATTCGGTGATTTCTCTTGTTAACTCAGTTTGATTGGTGATTAACCTGTGTTGACCCACTTAACCCGTATTAAATCCGATCAATCTGTGTCGACCCATTAACCTTGAGTTAACTCGTTTGACCAAAGATAACCCGTGTCGATCCATTAAATTATGAGTTAACCTGTTATATCCGAGTCAACCCGTTTAACCCGAGTCAACCCGCTTAACCCGAGTCAACCCGTTTAACCCGAGTCAACCCGCTTAACCCGAGGCAACCCGTTTAACTCGAGTCAACCCGCTTAACCCGAGTCAACCCGTTTGACCCATTTGACTCGTTTGACTTGTTTGACCTGTTTAACCCATTTGACTCATTGACCTAAACTGACTTGATTTGATCCAAATTGACTTGGTCTGATCTATTTGAACTGATTTGACCTATATTGACCAGTTTTGATCCACTTGGCTTGTCTGACCTATTTGGCCTATGTAATATTTTAAATTATTAAGTGCAATAGTAATTATTCTCACTGAACTTAATCAGGGAACACGTCATCCGCCAGCAAACAGTTATCGTCTCTCATTCAAGTAAGCGATTTTCACTGAGCTTAGAACATCTTGATTTATTAAATCAATATAACTAATATACAAAATGATATCAATTATATTCTGTGAGCTATATTCTGCATATTCTACATATTCTGCATATTCTGTTTGGCTTTGTGCCGATACTCTGTTTGGCTGTGTGCCGATATTCTGTTGGGCTTTGTGCCAAGATATTATACTGGGTTAAACTGGACCCATGTATCCTGAGATATACAATGATATGATAAGCTGGGATCCCGGTGGTTGACGAACCACCTTCTGGACTCGTGGCGTCGTGTGTACCTGCATCATGTTATTCTGATGTCACACTGGTGACGTATCTGATGAACCTGTTTAATCTGATGTCACACTGGTGACGAATACCTGTGGTTCTGATCCCTCTTCATTATAAAATTAATACTTATCAATATTTCTGCATAGTATAAATATGACAATATTGACAAGATGATATTATAAGTTATTCTGATATCCTCATCTGTTGATAATTTGAGCTATAAAATCTCACCTGACCTATAGTACGGTGAAGGTTGTTTACTCAGTCTTTGTGACTGACTGTTGATTTTCAGGTAAATAATCTGTTGCCAGGAGAAGACTGCAAAATCCCAAGAAAGATGTTTCTCTACATCCCGTATGGACCCACTGATATTTACCCTTAACCACTTTAAATGCTTTCCCTTTCAGTTTTCTAATCTAAGGTTACTCTGGGTGACCTGCTTGTGTTTAAACTTATGTAACCCTATTTTGAGATGAATAAAAATGTCTTTTCTTATAATATGTTTTGTGTTTCTGACTGTAAGTCGCTCCTCATTTTATGGATAAATGGTCCTTAAAATTGAGGGTGTGACATGACCTACTGATCAAAAGCCGGAGCGGAGTGGACCATCTCGAAGACCTCCGCAAAACACTCGAGACTTATCGGGTCCACAATATTAGACTGAATCCATCCAAGAGCATCTTCGGCGCCGCCTACGAAAAGTTTCTGGGCCACATGGTATCGGCCAGCGGGATTGAGGTTAACCCCGAAATGATTAAGGCTATCCTCGACCTGGACCCTCCCCGAACAGTAATAGACATTCAGAAATTAAATGGAAGAATTACGGCCCTCAGCAGGTTCATTTCCAGGATGGGGGATAGGTGTCTCCCATTCTTCAAGGTGCTTCGGGGAGACAACACCTGCTGGGAGGACGACTGCCAGCAGGCATTCGATTCCTTGAAGGAGTACTTGCTTTCGCCTCCGCTGCTATCCGCCCCTGCTCCTAGCGAAGACCTCCTCCTCTATATTAGCGCTATCGACAACTGCGTCTCGACAGTCCTAGTCCGCAAAGAAGCAGGGCGGCAACACCCCATCCATTACGTCAGTCATACCTCGTGGCGCCGAACTCAGGTACCCCGCTCTGGAAAAACTGTCATTTGCGCTAATAACCGCTGCCCGCAGGTTGCGACACTACTTCCAAGCTCACTCAGTCAAAGTGATGACCGACCAACCTCTCTGATGGATACTTCACTCCCCTAAAGTCTCCTAAAGGTTGCAAAAATGGGTGGTCGAGCTCTCTGAGTTTGACGTTGACTTCATCTCGAGGGCAGCAGCGAAAAGCCAGGTCCTTGCTAATTTGGTTGCCAAGCTCACCACAACTGAACAACCGGAGACGCCACAGAATCAACAACCTTGGGTTCTTTTCATAGACGGAGCCTCCGGCGAACACATTCAAAGGGTCGGGGTCGTTCTCACCAGTCCTTGGGGAATCCGACTCAAGAGGTCAGGGAAGATACGATTTTCCATCACGAACAACCAAGTCGAATATGAAGCCCTCATCGCTGGGCTCGAATTCTCAAAAGGCCTAGGAGCACAGTGCCTCCGCGTTTACAGTGATTCCAAGCTCGTGATCAACCAGCTCAGGGGGACATACCAAACCACGGACGGAACGCTCAAGATGTACCTACAGAGAGCCAAAGCCCTATTGCAGCACTTCGCTCAGGCACAATTGCTCCACATACCCTGAGAGTTGAACACCACTGCTGATGAATTGGCCAAAGACAAAAAGGGCGATGACCAAAACATCCTAACAACCGCGTACGACAGACTTGAAATCTGTGAAGTAACTCCTGTCCCCGAAGGCTGGATGGACAAGATCTCACGCTTCCTAAGAGAAGGCGAACTGCCGTCAGACAGGCACCAGGCTCGCAAACTCTGGGTGAAGGCTGCCAGGTACATCGTACTACAAGGACAGTTATTCAGGCGTTGCTATTCGCGGCCCCTAGCGAAATGTGTCCGCGAGGAAGACACGAAGACTATACTCGAACGGATCCACGCCGGCGAGTGCGGTACACACACGGCCAGGCGGAACCTAGCCCTTCAAATCCTTCGACAGGGCTATTACTGGCCAAGCCTCCACAAGGATGCCAAAGACTTCAGCAAAAGCTGCCCTCAGTGCCAAATCTACTCGAACATCCCCAGACAACCCGCATCACAGCTCCAACCACTAGCAAGTTCTTGGCCATTTTCGATGTGGGGACTCGACTTTTTGGGCCCATTCCCTAAGTCCGGCAGAAACCTACGGTGTCACCTTATTTGCAACCGACTACTTTTCTAAATGGGTGGAGGCTAAGGCGATGGCACAACCGACAAGCTCAGGCATCAAAAGCTTCATCTGCACACAACTCATCTGCTGATTCGGAATTCCCCTTTCTTTAGTCTGCGACAACGGAATCGCTTTCACAAGCTGTCCTTTTCGATACCTTTGCCTTGAGAACGACATCACCCTTCATTTTGCTTCAGTTCGTCACCCCCAGTCGAACGGTCAGGCTAAAACGACCAACAAGAACTTTCTCAAAGCACTGAAGAGGAGGCTCGAAGGCGCCAGATCCTCATAGGCCGACGAACTGCCAGCCGTCATTTGGGTATTATTGACGTAGGATGTAGAGGATCCCAAGGAACACTGAAAAAGAAAGAGAGTCCCAGGAGACGGCAGCGCGCAGATGGGTGAGCTTGTTAAAGGAAGCTTAAGGAAGAGAGAAGGAGAGAGAGAGTTCAGGGCATCCAGAAGAACACACAGAGATTTAAGGTAGTTCAGGAAGGAAATCCCCTACGTCCACTGAGCGATCAGCGAAGAAGGTTTAATGATGGAAGAAAGTAGCCGCAAAGGCTAATACAGTGCTTCTGAGAGAGAAAGGAAAGAAGAGAGAGCTCCTTAGTTGGGGCTCTGATACAATGAGGGTGGAAGAATCTGGGAAGTTGCTTGCACTCTAGATGTTCCTCTGATTTCTGATCTTTGGTCCTCTTTCGGATTGATCGATTCCCCTTTTTAGAGACTGTTCCAGGGTATTTGTAGGCGATGGAGTGTATAGCTTTATCCTGATTTTTTGGAGGGAAGGAGGTAGACAAGCTCTAGGTTTGCACCGCTTGTCGGCCGCCGGAGGGGCCGGAAGCCGTGAAGGGAGGGTGCTATCTTTTAATATTGGTACTTCTTCTAGGGATCCGTATTGGCTAGAGCATGCAGATCCTTGGTTTGTGGGTCTAGAAAGGGTGCTTTGTATGGGAAACGGCGCGATCAGGTCAACCTGATTGTGACAGGCGCCGCTCTATAATGTCGTGCCCGACGTTACCAAGGTTAATCTTGGCTCGTCGTAGACAAGGCTAGGTGAATCCTCGTGGCCGAGGTTGGACTCGGTCAAGAACCTGCAAGAACAGAGGAGTTAGCAAATGAATGAAAGTAACTGGAGGCCAGCCAGGCGCCACATATACAGCCGTGATGCAGTGCAGGAACCACGTGTTAACACCTTCAAATGTTACGTTGATAATGAGGCTGAGAAGCTGCTAGGACTCCACCCCTCGACGATGGTTCCGTCAAACATAGGTGTTGATGATTAGGCTGAGAAACTATCTGAGGATGGAGGCAAG
The DNA here is from genome assembly GCA_002786265.1 of Apostasia shenzhenica. Lineage (NCBI taxonomy): Eukaryota > Viridiplantae > Streptophyta > Magnoliopsida > Asparagales > Orchidaceae > Apostasia > Apostasia shenzhenica. The sequence goes on along the minus strand of KZ451947.1, from coordinate 104,579 downwards.
TCACTTCTGGCTCCCTGGTTGATCTTGCTTCTAGGCTTCGGGAGGATCACCCCGGCTTAACCATCTGGCCTCGAGGGGGGTGATTTGGCCCTCTTCAGGACTCCTACGAAGGAGAGAAAATTGATATCCCCAGCCGGCGTAGGACCCTGATGGAGGAACCTCCTCCGGACAGTAGCTCTCAGCGTCGAAGAACCTGTCTGGTCCCTTAGGATCACAGAAGGGAAGAACCGCAGGACCTCTGATGTTCTCCTGGTTTAAGATACTTACATCAACCAATGTCTGTAGGAGAACGTCAAAAGCCGCCTGATTCTTCACGTGGTGACCCACCTGCGAGGCGCTGACAATCTTCACCGCCCTCCTCACGTCTTCTTCCAGATCCTCCATACGTCGTCCCCGGCATCCAGAGCTGTTCTCCACCAGAGCTTGCAAGGAATGAATTTCAGACTTCAGCAACTCCTCTCGGCGGCAAGCTTCGGAGGTCACCTCCCTCGCCTCCGAAGACACCCCCCTGGCCTTGGCTAGCTCATCCCTTAGCCAAATCCTCTCCTCTTTTAAAGCCTCCCTCTCATCGTCCAACTCCTTCATTCTTTTTTGGAGGTCTTTGACATGAGCAGAATGGGCTCGACTCACATCCGATAGGCTGCGGTGGAATTCTCCCCTCGCAACCTCACTCTTAATGGCCCATTCTGCATTATTCAGAGCTAGGAAAGCCAACTTATTTTCTAGTTTGTATAGCTTCCTTAGCTCTTCCCTGTGATCATTTTGAGAGCGCTTTGTGGCTAGCAGTAAAGTGCCCTCTAGCTCCTTTATTCTCTGAAGGTAGCGGGCCTCCCCTTCCTTTTTGCCCTTCAGAGATCTCACTACTTCCAGAACCTGAGAGGTATTCCCCAGAATCTTCTCCTCTTCCCTCCTTGTTTTGAATAACCTTTTCCCCAGCACACTCCATGCCCCTTCAATGTCAAAGGCGACACTGGAGGTAGCTGGAGGAACCCTTTCCTTCCCCTTAATCGCTTCCTTCATCTTGCCTCCTGGCCCTTCAATGCCAAGGGCACCTTTAGGAGCAATCCGGGAGAGCACTTCCTTTTGCCCCTTAGTCACCTCCTCCATCTTGCTGCCCTCTTCTTTCCTCCCCTTCTTTTCCTTTTTCTCATCATTTCGAGGGCTCGCTGGAAGAAGAGAAGGGAGGAGAAGCTTCCTTTTCTTTTCAGGAGGAGGGATTAAGGTGCCAAGGGAAGCAGGACCACAAATCATGAGGGGTGACTTCTTCACATCTTTGGTAGGGGCCCCAAACCCAGGAAGGAGCTGCTCAACCTCTTTATCTTTGATCAAGATCTTCCCCGACGCCAGCTTCTCTCTAGCAGGTGTTTCGCTCACCAAGACCGCCTCCTTCATTTCTCTAGCCTTCAATGGCGGCTTGACCGGAGAGTCGGACATGACCACCACCTCTGTGCTCGTCGACTCCTGCACTAACTTCAGTGCCTGTGCCATGACAACACCAGCCCTGGCCGCCGGAGCATTCGCCCCCAGCTCTACCGCCCCGGCTCCCACTTCTTTCGATAAGGGCACTTCGACAGGTTCCACTGTCATTGATTTCGATGACCCTTCAGAGGGTCTCAGAAGCCTTCTATTCTCGGGAGGAGAAACATCAGCCGGAGACATACCGACTCTCTTCTTTGAAATGCTTGCTAGGATCGCCCACTTCATTTTCTCCGCTATTTCTCTAACAAGTTCTCTTGCAGGAATTTTCAGGAGACAAAGGGAAGGGATACGAATAGGCGCATGCCACCCCCATCTTATCCTAAATAGGCCTCGGGCAGCGCATCCACCATCGCGACGGTTCGCATTCCAGGACCCATATTAATATTCGTGCCCTGACAATGCAGGGGGCTGATGTTAACACGTGGTTCCTGCGCTGCATCCCGGTCGTACACGTGGCGCCTGGCTGGCCTCCAATTACTTTCATTCATTTGCTAACTCCTCTGTTCTTGCAGGTTCTTGACCGGGTCCAACCCCAGCCACGAGGATTCACCTAACCTCGTCCACGACGAGCCAGGATCATCCTTGGTAACATCGGGCATGACATTATAGAGCGACGCCTGTCATAATCAGGTTGACCTGACCGCGCCGTTTTCCATACAAAGCACCCTTTCCAGACCCACAAACCAAGGATCTGCATGCTCCAGCCATCACGGATCTCTAGAAGAAGTACTAATATTAAAAGATAGCACCCTCCTTTCGCGGCTTCAGGCCCCTCCAGCGGCCGATAAGCGGCGCAAACCCAGAGCTTGTCCACCTCATTCCCTCCGAAAAATCAGGATAAAGCTATGCACTTCATCGCCTACAAATACCCTGGAACAGTCTCTAAAAAGGGGAATCGATCAATCCAAGAGAGGACCAAAGATCAGAAATCAGAGGAACATCCAGAGTGCAAGCAACTTCCCAGATTCTTCCACCCTCATTGTATCAGAGCCCCAACTGAGGAGCTCTCTCTTCTTTCCTTTCTCTCTCAGAAGCACTTTATTAGCCTTCGCGGCTACTTTCCTCCATCAGTAAACCTTCTTCGCTGATCGCTAGGTAGACGTAGGGGATTTCCTCCCTGAACTACCTTAAATCTCTGTGTGTTCTTCTGGATGCCCCGAACTCTCTCTCTCTCTCACTCTCTTCCTTAAGCTTCCTTTAAGAGGCTCGCCCTTCTGCGCGCCGCCGTCTCCTAGGACTCTCTTTCTTTTTCGGTGTTCCTTGGAATTCTCTACATCTTATGTCAACACAAGGAACCATAGTTGTGGAGAGGAGACCTGGCAGTTCCCAGGGTGATCTGCTACCTATTGTGAGGAGCATGATAGATTGGTCTCAAAGAGGAGGGGTCCCCCATCTCTGAGATCAAAGCTATTACGCTCGACGTCTAAGTTTTGAAGCCTTGTATTTTTTTTGTTTTTCCTGTACTCATGAATGGAACATGTAAGAACAGAGAAAATGAAATTGTATTAAGTTTTATCATTAATAAAATGTATTTCTCTTTCAAAAACTTGTCTTGGCTGAATTCTGTTTGTGTTGCCTCTTTTCTTTCGTACTTGAAATAGGTACCACGAAGTTGGAAAAGAGAGGACAAGAATTCATAAGTGAAAGTATAAAACCAATGGTAAATTCTAAGTAAAAAGAGAAATAACTAGCCTCGTGTATGATTATAAAGTATCTGGTGATAGTAATAAAAATCGATTCCAATATGTTGGGCACGAGCTATGAACCGTCGTGCACGACAGATAATAAAACGGGAGGAAACGATGCTTCGGAAACTGCGCGCCGCTTCGAATCCTGAACCTGTCAGAAAGTGCGGACGGTCTGATCGCATTCGCGAGCTGATCGAAGAGATCAGACTGCCAGAAGATGTAAGGACACAACTGCTTCCCATAAAGGTTTTCCCCAAAGGGCAATTGGCGCACCTGTCCGTCTTCAAACCTTAAAGGGAAGAGAGGAGATTTCGCCCCGTCCCTCACGAAATTAAGTCATGGGAGGAGGAGAGATTGAGTGGGCCGAGCTGGCCAACTAATTCCATAAGGATACTAGTTACCAGGAGAGTCTCATGATGGAGCACGAAGTGCTCAACACGACTAGGGGGTTTAGGGGAAACTCCAACCTGACGATTATTCCCCTTACTGCTGACTTCTGACCGAACAGCCCTCTTGAGGGGGCGGTATGTGTGTACCGTGCCCAGGTAGAGTACAGTCTGATGTTGCTGCCACAATCGGAGTTTAAGGAGATCCTGAACTCCTTCCAGCTCATCCCGGCGCAACTCTCCCCCAACGCCATTGCCTACGTGTATTCCTGCTTGAAGCTGTTGCAGGCTTAGAGAATACCGTAGACTCTGACATTGTTCAGGAGCTTGTTCAGTTGGATGGTGGTGCCAGGGTATGGAGGGTGCCTGGCCATGCGGTCTAAGACGAGGAAGGCGATGTTCTCCTGAGCGAGTAGTTCCCACTCAGATTGGAGGGACTTCTACTTCTTCATCGGAGGGGATTTGGGGATCCCCTTGACGCCCGGGACATGCCCTCCTGAACTTATGGGCGATGCGAAGTGGATGGCCGGGTCAGCCACCCTAAAGACTTTAGAGAAGTTAAAGGGGCAGAGCTGGCCCTTGAAGGACTTCCTCAGGCATGTGAGGAACGATGTATCCCTACATGCCAAGGCGTTGGGATACAGCGTCCTCAAGAAAGTCACCCCTACTCCTGGCACAGTTCTGATGAAGAGGGCCAGGAGGGGGCAACCTCCTGCCACCCAACTTAATAAGTAGGTTATTGAGGTGGAGGAGGAAGAGGAGATAGGGGTTCGGGAGCCGGTCTGCGGCGGAACCGCTGTCGATATGGTATCCTCTCCTGAGGATGCTACATACGACAGGAGAATCTTGGCTGAGCAGGGGTACACAGGAAAGGGGAAAGGACCCATGCTAGCCGCCAAGCCTCAAGTAGTCCCTAAAGGTGCCACAAGTATTGTCATAGAGGAGAAAGAGGAAGGTAATAAGGCTGACAGAGGCCAAGAAGGGTGAAAGAAAAAGATGAGAGAACCCGGTCTGGAGTTGGTCCTCAGGAAGTCTCCTGGAGAGAAAGGGGGGCCTCCGGGAGTGGAGGTCCAGAGCCCCTACTAAAGAAGGCAAGGAGTGTGGAGGAGGAAGGCTTTGCTGCCGGGGGAGAACATGATTGGCAGCGGAGCGTAGAGCCCCCCTTTTGCGCCAACTTCGCCGGACTCTTAAGGGACGAGGGTACAAGGATGTCGGTGAGGACGAAAGGGGATGATAGAAGGCTGACTGTCGTCACTGTGCCAACTGAGACTAAGGGCTGCATTTACCGAGGAGAGGTAGGTCTGGCTCTAGGGGGCGGTATGGTGTCGAAGGATTTGGAGGATAAAATGGAGAGGACCTCCACACCAGAGCTCTACTTTGGTCTAGCCAACAGGATCGCCACAGTAAGGTTTTCCTCTCAGGCCTCCTCTTACGCCTATTCTCGTAAGCTAACTTGTTTCCATTGCAAGTTCTTGCTCGTCTACCGTTGGCTTTGAACAGGGCCATGAGGACCGAAGAGCAGGTGCTGGAGCAAGGAGGTCAGCTTCATCAGAGGGATGAAGAGATTGAGGCCTTGAGGATTCAGCTGGCGATGAAGTCCTCTCAGTTTGACGCGGCCCAGGAGGAAAAGATTAGGCTGCAGGAAGAAAAGGCAAACTGCTGGAAGAAAAGGGCAAACTGCAGGAGGAACTTGCAGTTAGCTAGTCTGCCATGGGCGTGATGGAGGCTGACAATAAAGCCCTGAAGGAGAAGCTTGCCAGAGTTGCCGAACATCAAGAAATTGTTGTCGCAGAAAGGTTTACGGCTGCTGTAGAGGCTTGCAAGACGAGCTTACCTTGCAGGAAATTAAGATTAGAAGGGATCAAGCGATCATGGGAGGGATTGACCTCCACTTTAATCCAAGGGGGTAAAGTCACTACTGCCGATCTTAGAGAAGTGGATCCCTTCCCTTGTATGGCCGCTGATCCTACGTTCAGGGAGGAGGGTTTTGACTTAACTGATGACCTCATCCATCAGGTGTTCAACCTTTTAGATGGGATCAGTTAAGGCTGATCCCTTCTCCCGGTAAGATGAGTGAATTGTAATCTCAGTTTTTGCAATTTTTGAAGATTAATGGAAAATTTGCTTTGCCTTTCAAACCTGTTTTGTTCTAATATGCATGAAATGAACAAGTACCTTTGTATGAAACTTGATTCTGATTATGATTTTCGAGGAAATCCCTTGTAATAAGATAATAAGGGACTTTGAATCTCATAGAACACCCCCAGTTTGAGCCTTGAAACTTTGTGTCCAATGATAACAAGAGAAATCCCGCCTAAAAGGTATTGTCTGACCCGATGCCAAAAGGACTAAGTGTCTGAAACATCGCGTCCGATGTTTGTACTTAAGGCGTGGGCTGACCTTGGAGGTTTCGTAATTTTGGTTATAAGTATGTTCCTTTATACACCTACACAAAAAAGTAGTAATAGTAGTGGAGATCCTGCCTAGGAGGGTTATGTGACCCAATGCCAAAAGGACTTGATCGTCTGAAACATCGTGATCGATGTTTGTACTTGTGGCAAAGGCTGACCTCCGTTAGAGCGGCAGATCCTAGTGGGAAGCGAAGGCACTCTGCTTAGGGGGGACCTATATCATAAGTAGATATCAGGGACTGCCCTAAGGTTACGAGCAGGATTTCAGACCTTCCGCTAGCCGGATGGGCTTATGGAAGGGTTCCACATGTATGTAGGAAACCCCACCTGCAAAGCGTAACTAGGCTCAGTGACCACCATATATAGGTGGTTGGTTATGATAACCCATCGTGTACGAGGTCCGAAGCCTCGGATACGATGATGGAGGTTTGAGGTTTGAAATCATACCTGAGTGATGGATGTTAGGCTGATATGAATACCTCAGAATGAATTAATAGGTGTGGGATTCACTATCGCAAAACTTTTGAAGTCTGGGATATAGCCTTTGGGACATCATAAAGAAATCCAAATATTTTGGAAGAACCCAAGACTTCTATTAATAAAGAATGTCTCGAGAACTTTCTGACAATCTGTGTAATAAATTTCTGAACGAATCTGTACAAACGATTGTTGTATAAGGAGTATGAATAGGTGCCAAGAATCAGGCATAGAATTTTTTTAGATCATCCCCGCTCTAAGTTCTGGGGATTTGGATGCCTTCGAAGGTCATAAGATAGTATGCGTTTGGTCCAGCAACCTCACGCACGATGTAAGGGCCTTCCCAGTTAGGCTCCAGCTTGGGAACCCCTAAATTGCTGCCGGCGCGGCTTAAGTACCAAGTCTCCTTGAATGAAAGCCCTGGGGTTAACCTTGCAGTTAAAATATCTTTCAATCCGACGTTTGTGCTCCAGGCGCTTGAGTGCAGCCAGCTCTCTCCTTTGTTCCAAGAGGTCTAAATCGACGCACCGTTAATCATCTTTTTTGCTCACCCAGGTTTGTATATCTTCGAGGTTGAAGTTGGTTGCAGTTTCCACCCTGGGAGAGCAATGTTCCAGCTCGACTGGTATGATAGCATTCGCCCCAAATGAAAGGGAGAAAGGAGATTCTTGGGTGACCTCAGAAGGGGCTGTATTGTAAGCCCAGAGAGAGCCTGGTAGTTCTTCTGGCCAGTGGGCTTTAGCGCTGTCAAGGCATTTCTTCAGAATATTCAGGATATTTTTGTTAGCGGCCTCTGCCTGCCCGTTGGTGTGGGGATGCCAGACGGATGCGTACTTAAGATTGATTTGGTGTTTGCCGCAGAAGTCGTGGATCCGCTGATTAGCAAACGGGGTACCGTTGTCAGTAATGATCATCATTGGTACGCCGTATCTGCAGACAATATTAGCCCATAGAAAATTCTCCACATTTTGAGCAGTAGGATGAGTAAGTGGCTTAGCCTCAATCCATTTTGTGAAGTAGTCGACGACCACCACTATCCATTTGTAATTCTTCATGGCCTTAGGCATTGGGCCTAGGAAGTCCAGCCCTCAAATAGCAAAGGGCCAAGATGAATTGATGGGTTTGAGATAGCCTGCAGGCTGCCTATGCATGTCGGCGTAGTACTGGCATTGAGAACACTTCTCCACAAACACCTGAGCATCCTTGTAGATATTCGGCCAGAAGAATCCTTGGCGAAGGATTCACATAACTAGGCTTCTGCCTCGAGCATGAGTTCCACATTCTCCTTTGTGCACAACTTCCATGACTTCTTTGGCTTCTTCGGGCCTCAAGCACTTAGCGATGGGCTTGGCATAGGATCTTCTGTAAAGTTTGTCATTAATGAGGACGTATTTGGTGGAGTCAAGTTTCAGCTTCTTCGCCTCTTGGCTGTTGTCGGGTTGGGTTCCATCTTTTAGAAAGTTAAGGATCCTGTCAATCCAGCAAGGTGGCTATTCCTCAAAGCAAACTCCCGTACACTCGAAACTGGGTCTTTCGAACGTTTGAGTCCGGCGGAGGTCGAGGAGCCCTTCCTTTGCGAGCCAATCAGCCACTTGGTTTTCTTCTCTGGGAATATACGTCAGGGAGAAATCCTCAAACTGGGTGATCAGGGACTGGGCTTGTTGCAAATATTTCTTCAAAACTTCGTCCTTCGTCTCGAATGCATGATTCACCTGGTTGATGACTAACTAGGAGTTGCTGAATACCTGTATGCACTTTACAGCCATGCTAAGCGCGAAGTTCAGTCTTGCAATGAGAGCTTCATACTCTGCCTGATTGGTTGTTGCTTTGAACTGAAGTGTTACGGCCTGGTGCAAGGTGGCTCCCATTGGGCTGGTCAGGAGGATCTCAGCCCCTTGGGATTGCGATCCGGATGCACCATCGACATGACGGGACCAGGGATTTGCTCGATGCCTGGCGAGTGGTGGCTTTGAAGTAGAAAGCTCAGCGACGAAGTCTGCTAGGGCCTGAGCCTTAATTACTGTCCGCGAGACATATCTGATGTCGTACTCGCCCAACTCAATGGACTATTTGAGTAGTCTTCCTGAGACCTCGGGGGTATGTAGTATCTTTAGAAGTGGTTGATCGGTGATAAACGGATAGTGTGAGACTGGAAGTACGAGCATAGCTTTCTCGCTGTTACCAAAAGATCCAGGGCAAGCTTTTCTAGTATGGGATACTGGCTTTCAGCATCTAGGAGCATGTGGCTGATGTAGAAGATTGGGTGTTGTACCTCCTTATCATCGTCCACGAGGACAGCGAAGACCGCGGTGTCAGATACAATGAGGTATAAGGATAGTATGGCCCCTTTCTTCGGCGCTACTAATATCGGAGCCGATGTTAGATATCTCTTCAGCTTTGTGAAAACCGCTTCGCATTCGTTGGTCCATTGGCTGCCCTTGTTGTTGCGCAGGCACCGAAAGAATGGTGAACATCAGTCCCCGGCTTTCGAGATGAATCTACCTAGGCTGTTGATTCATCCTGCTAGCTTCTGAATCTCTTTCGGCACTTTTGGAGAGGGCATGTTTAAGATCGCAGATATTTTATCTGGATTGGCTTCTATCCCCCTAGTTGAAACTAGATAGCCCAAAAATTTTTCTGAGGCCGCACTGAAGGTGCACTTGGCAGGATTAAGCTTAAGGCTGAACCTTCGGAGGGTGCCGAGTGTCTCCCTGAGATCGTTGAGGTGCCCCTCCAAGGTCCTGCTTTAGACCAGAATATCGTCTACATAGGCTTCAAGGTTCCTCCCCCTCTGGTCTTTGAAGACAACATCAATCATACTCTAGTAGGTAGCACGGGCATTTTTGAGACCGAAGGGCATGACGTTGTAGCAGTACGTGCCGAAGTCAGTGATGAAGGCAGTTTTCTCTTCATCTTTCTTGGCTATCCGGATTTGATGGTACCCAAGGAAAGCATCCAGGAAGCTCATAACTTCGTACCCGAAAGTACGATCTACCATCGTATCAATACGAGGGAAAGGGTAGGTGTCTTTGGGGCAGGCCTGGTTCAGTGTTCGGAAGTCCACGCACATTCTCCACTTCCCGTTGGCCTTTTTCACCAAGACCACGTTGGTGAGCCACTGGGGGTACTGAACTTCCTTGATATAGCCTTCTCCGCGCAGTTTGTTGACTTCCTCCTTGATAGCATCCCGCCTCTCTCCTACCATTACCCTTTTCTTTTGTGCTATAGGGGAGGCAGTCTTGGATATGTTCAGATGATGTTCGCAGACAGCCCTGTCAACACCCACAATATCTTCGGGAGACCATGCGAAGACATCAATGTACTCGAAAAGCAAGGCGGTAACCTTCGCCTATTGCTCGTCATTTATTGAAGATGATATGTTTACAAGTTTAGAAGAGTCTTCCCCACCTAAGGTTACATTGATGACCCCCTCCTGTGGTACAACTGGCAGAGACTCCCTAGGGTCCAGTTGATCGACAACGAGTTGCGTTGCTACCTGAAAACATCGGGTGGCTTGCCTGGCATCTCCTCTGATGGTGACAATGCCGCTGGAAGTAGGGAACTTCGCGCATAGGTGAGGCATGGAAATCACCATCCCGAAGGAATTGAGCGTTGTCCTTCCAAGGATGGCGTTATAGCCTGACTTGGCTCTGACGACAACGAAGTTTACCATGTTCATGGCATAGCCATTGTCATCGCCAAGGGAGATTGGCAAGGTAATGAACCCTAGAGGTCGAACCCTCTCCCCGGAGAAACCGAGCAAGGTGGTTCTAGCGCGGGCAAGGTTTGTCCCTTTGAGTCCCATCTGGAGGAAGGCATATTCAAATGGGATATCGATGGCGCTTCCCGAGTCAAGGAGCACTCGTCGAACATCGAAGTCCGCTATACAGGCGACGACCACGATCGGGTCATTTTGAAGATTGCCTTGCTGGGGGAGATCTTCCTGGCAAAAAGTGAGAGGGATGGTCGAAGAATGTTGTTCAGAAATGCCGCCAACTTTGGCCTCATGGCGGCGAGCGGGGTAAATGCTAAAGATAACATTGATCATCCTGGTGACAGGGGGGTAAGGACGCTCTGGTTGATTGGGGCCTAAAGATGGCGCAGCTTTAGCAGGGGCCTAAAGATGGCGCAGCTTTAGCAGGGGCCTCAATAACCTCGGGGGCCTTCCCTTTCTGGGCAGCAGTGTAGGTCAGTGCCATTTGCATGAATTCCTCGAGCTTGCCCTGATTCATCAGTTTGTCGAGCAGAGCTCTAAGGCCCCGACACTTGTGAAGTCTGTGCCCGTAGTTCCCGTGGAACTCACAATAATCATCGGGATCCACTCCGACCGGAGGCGCAGACTTGGGCCCGACGGGTCGGACCCATTCTTGTTTAACGGCCGCCGCGTAGACCTTGGGGAGTGGTCGAGAAAAGTCATGCCTCTGGCCGTGTCGTGGCCGCCCTTCTTGGTCGCGGCCTTTGGTCACATGTATCTTCGTAGCCGTGGGTTCACCGCTCCGTTGCTTTCTCTTTCTTCTCTCCTGCTTAGATGTAGAGGTATCAAAGGGGGAGGACTCAGCATTTTCTAGGAGCATAAATTGGCTGGCTCTAGCCACCAGCTCTGGGTAACTCTGAGGTTTAGCCAGCTGCAGGGATTTGGACAGGTCTCCTACCTTGAGTTCCCTCCGGAAGTTGTGCATGGCCACCGCTGGGTCTACGTCATCAGCTTCCGCCGCAGCAGCGAAGATGCGGTTGGTGTAATCCCGGAGACTCTCTCTTTCGTCTTGTTTGATATTGGCGAGCACCATGTCGGAAACTACCATTCGGGTTCGACCGATAAAACGGGCGATCAGCTCCCATTTCAGATGTTCGTATGAGGAAATGTGACCCCTGGGAAACTTGACGAACCAGCTGAATGCCTCCCCTTTGAGGGTGTTGGCTAGGAGGTGGCACTTGGTGGCTTCGTTCGGCTGGCGGTAGCGAACTGCAGCCTCAAACCCCTGAACGTGTTCTCGGGGGTCGGTCGCACCTCTGTAGGCCTCCAGCCTGGGCGGCCTGAAGTCCTTTGGGATCGGGGCCAGCCGGATGGCGTCGGAAAAAGGAGGATTCCCATCCATCGGCCGGAAGAAGGGGTCAAGTCCGTGACGAGGGGTCCGAATACCTGGAAAAAGGGAATCTCTTCCAGCAAGAAAAGGGGGGAAGGCAGGTGGAAGGAAGGCAGGATGTGGTAGCGGACATGGTGGAAGGAGATTCTGGTGAACCTCCTGGAGACGGAAAGGGCGTCTGGGCGGTTGAGAGGAACCAGACGTCTGAATAGAAGGTGCCGCAGCAAGAGGCGCGGGAGCAGGAACCCCATCAACCGGAGAAGGAGGTATAGGGGTCGCCGCTTCCGGCGGAAGGAGTCCTGGGGCTGCCGTCACCGACGGAAGAGGCGCAGGAGCCGCCGTGACCGGCAGAGGGGGCACAGGAGCCGCTGCTACCGGAGGAGGGGAAAGTATTGTGCATACTGGCTGGGTTTGCCTGAGTATCAAGGTCTGTTGGGCTGTGAGGCTAATGACCAGGTTAGTAAGGTTCGCCAGCATCCCTTGGAGTTCTGAGACGCGGGTCCCTCTAGAAGAGGAAGCAGATTCAGCGTGATGTCGTGAAGTCGAGGCTGAACGGAAGGCTCTCTCGCGTGCATACTGCGACCAGCGGAATTGGTTTTGCGCGTTCTAGCCACCATCTTCCTGAGATCTCAATGAAAGCACTAGAAGATGTTGACGTAGGATGTAGAGGATCCCAAGGAACACCGAAAAAGAAAGAGAGTCCTAGGAGACGGCGGCGCGCAGAAGGGCGAGCCTCTTAAAGGAAGCTTAAGGAAGAGAGTGAGAGAGAGAGAGAGTTTGGGGCATCTAGAAGAACACACAGAGATTTAAGGTGGTTCAGGGAGGAAATCCCCTACGTCTACCTAGCGATCAGCGAAGAAGGTTTACTGATGGAGGAAAGTAGCCGCGAAGGCTAATAAAGTGCTTCTGAGAGAGAAAGGAAAGAAGAGAGAGCTCCTCAGTTGGGGCTCTGATACAATGAGGGTGGAAGAATCTGGGAAGTTGCTTGCACTCTGGATGTTCCTCTGATTTCTGATCTTTGGTCCTCTCTCGGATTGATCGATTCCCCTTTTTAGAGACTGTTCCAGGGTATTTATAGGCCATGGAGTGTATAGCTTTATCCTGGTTTTTCGGAGGGAAGGAGGTGGACAAGCTCTGGGTTTCGCCGCTTGTCGGCCGCCGGAGGGGCCGGAAGCCGCGAAAGGAGGGTGCTATCTTTTAATATTGGTACTTCTTCTAGGGATCCGTGATGGCTGGAGCATGCAGATCCTTGGTTTGTGGGTCTGGAAAGGGTGCTTTGTATGGGAAACGACACGGTCAGGTCAACCTGATTGTGACAGGCGCCGCTCTGTAACATCGTGCCCGACGTTACCAAGGATAATCCTGGCTCGTCGTGGACGAGGCTAGGTGAATCCTCATGGCCGGGGTTGGACCCGATCAAGAACCTGCAAGAACAGAGGAGTTAGCAAATAAAAGAAAGTAAGTGGAGGCCAGCCAGACGCCACGTGTACAGCCAGGATGCAGCACAGGAACCACGTGTTAACAGGGACTTAACTGCACACCGACAGCCTCAACGGGTCAAATGCCATACTCCCTGGTTTTTGGTGGGGAGGCACTCATCCCAATCGAACTGGAGATATAATCCCCCCGAGTCGAAGACGCTAGTAACTTTGAGCTGCAACAACTTCCCGAATGGCGCCAACAAAATGACAGCAGTAGAAGACTCGAGCTAGATCTCCTCGAAGAAACGAGAGAACTAGCGGCACTTTGCCAGGCTGAACACAAAAGACGCATTATGACGAACTACAACAAGAACATACGACGGAGGTCACTTGAAGAAGGCGGCCTAGTCCTAAAACTGAGAACCACCGCCAGGAGAGACATGCCTCTCGGAAAGCTCAACCCCAATTGGGAAGGCCCGTTCATAATCCGCAATGCGCTCGGACCGAACACTTACAAGCTCGCAAGACAAGACGGGACCCTCCTTTCGCGGACATGGAATGGCAATGATCTCAGAAAATTTTATTCATAAGCGTTGTAATTCAATTCACAAACATTATGATTGCAACGCGAAGTATCACCAAAACGGCTTCTCTAAAACTTACGCCTACGCGACTGGCAGTCAAGGGCAACCCCCTTCTCGACGTCCTAGGCTCTCTCTAAAAGTTATGTCTACGCGACAGGCAGTCAAGGGCATTCCCCTTCTCAAAGTCCTAGGCGCTCTCCAGAAACTTAGCAGTCAAGGGCAATCCCCTTCTCGAAGTCCTAGGCGCTCTCTAAAACTTATGCCTACGCGACTAGCAGTCAAGAGACACTCGAAATGTCAAGCCATCCAAACATCGGCTGTCATTTCACAATAAAAAATCAAAATTCAACATTATCATTAGACATTTCACAAAAACTATTACAAACTCAGATTACAATCTAAAACCTACAAATCATTATTCCCTCTCGAAGCCTCAGAGGATGAGTCTATTTTGATATCGGCACTAGGAGTTTGAGGAACTGCTTCCAGAGGATCCCGCACTCGAAGGGGTGACACAGCAAGTGCCTCCCCTATATCCTCCTCTGACTCCATCTGCGAACCCTGCTCAGCAGCTTCCGCCATCTTTGCCAACTCAGCCGCAGTGGGGGGGGGAGCCACCTTTATGGTGGACACGAAGGCGAACTGTCGATCGAGCCTTTCCACCGACATGTTAAAATAAGCGCACTTGTATGACTGGCTCCGCGGCCTAATACACTCTGCCACATCCAGCCCTTCGAAGACTTCACGCCTCACCATCCCCCGGTCGAGAAGCGCGGAACCGAGCAGGTTGACCGAACTCTCCAACGCCTCCTTGATGATGGCTTTGAACTCTAGTGACCTCCTAAATTCGGCGATCACCTCTTCGCGAACACCTTCGTGATTTTGGTCCAAAGATTCCTCAAGCAAGCGCTGCAATTTGGCTTCTCGGCAGGCAGACTCTTCGAGCCCCCTCATCGCAGACTGAAGCCGCCTTTCGGCGAGGTGACAATGACTGTCCAACTCGCCGAGCTTGAACTCCTCCTCCTTCGCTCGTGCCTCCTGCGCCATCGCTTCTCGGCCAAGCTAAGGCAAAAACACCGTCAGGGATGTCAGAAAAGGAGTCGAAGTAAGGGAGTCGAAGGAACTACCACCCTCACGACATCAACGCATCAAGAACTGAGCACGACCACCGTACTCGACCTGCTTGCCTCAGCACTTTGATCCTCGTCGACCCTCTCGGCACTTCCTTCGGTGGAAGTCATCTCCCTTTGGGCGCCGGCCTCCGTCGAAGCATTGTTACCGTGTTCTTCGGCACTGTCGCTAACCTGGACACTATCTATATACGCCAGGTCATCTTCGCCGCCCGTCGCCGAAGATGCACCTTCAGCAGCCTTCCTCCTCTGACTTGGGCGTGTCGAAGGGCCGCCTCGCTCGTGGGGAACCCTCTTGCGTCCAATCTGACGGAGGCGAAACCACCCCAACTCGAGATCCGAGCACCCTGCAAAAAGGCGTCAGTCCCAGATCAAAAATACGGGCTAAAGTTAACCGCTTACCAGTATAATCCCGCACGTCGTCCTCCAACTCCCGCAAATAATCCTCCACGTCATGGACGTGCCTCCGGATCTCGTCCATGACCCGAAAGTGGGGGTTTTCGAAGCCAACACCGTCGCCCAGAAACCTAGCCTCACCAACCTTCCTGGGGATATTGTACCTAACTTCGCCAGGAGCGACAAAGAAGAACCGCTTGTACCAATCGGTGAAGCCGGTATCCTTGATCTTGAAAACCGGACAATGCCTCCCCTTCAGAACGAAGCATCCATGAAGACGGGGGTTGGCCACCCAGCGAAAAACCCCCTTGAAGATCTCAATATCCCACGAAACCCCTTGTCGCCGCAACTCCTTGATGAGACAATAAATCATCGTCATGGCATTCGACGGGAGCTACATCAGGACGATACCGAAGTAGTTGAACAAGTTCATGAACTTCGGCTGGAAAGGGAGGAAGAGATCCCCCGCAGATGGTGGAGGCACATCGCAATCTTCCCCTTCGGGGGGCGCTTGAATGTCATCCCCTCCGAGGGGAATTCGAGCCCGACCCTAGGTCTCGCCTCCAAACCTGTTGGACCTCCGCCTCGAACGTATGCGGCGGAAGACAGCACGCGCTGCCTCCGACAGGTCTAGCCTCCGGAGACTCGCTAAGACGTCATCAACTTTCCGCTCCAACCTTGCCACCTGTTCTCGGGTCGCCCCGGTCTTCTCGACATTCTCGAGTTTCTGACAGATCGAGCGAGCAACACGCTGGATGCGGGGCCAGCACCCTCCGCAGAGGCGGCCGCCCCAACCGAGTAGCCAGACCACTCCGACGCAACCGACTCCCCGAGCTTGGGCGCCGCCTCCTTCGCCGCAGGGACAATGGGGTTGACCGACGGCAGGACTGCCCTCATGTAAGTTTGGGCCCCGTCGTCCCCCACAACGCTGGTGCCCTCCTTCGGGATTACAACCCGAACACCAGTGCCAGGCCCGACGGTTGGCCGTGGAGCCACGATTATTGAACCTCGTGACCTCCCTTGTTCGGTGGGGGTCCTCCCCGAACCGGAGAAGGTGATTCGCGGCCTTTTCAAGGCCCTCTCCGGGACTACGGGCCTCCGACAGACGGCAAGCGCGCTCGCGGGACTTCGTCAACCACATCAACCACGTCTTCAGGCATGTCATTATAAAACACCATCTTCTCCAGACCAAAAATTCCTCCGAAGGAGGGGAGCTGCAAGTGCTTTAAAGGGCCACCCCGCTCGCGTGGCGGCCACGTGGGCTAGCTCATGCATCAATGCGCGCCTCGAGACTCGCGGGAGGGGGCATGTTACCTCGTGATCTGCAAAGCAGCATCTGGAGCGTAAACGTGGAGAGCAGCCCCAGTGACCAGACAAACGGTCAAGGCGAAAGGCAGATAAACTCCCCGAAGACGAAAAACATCAAGACGAAAAGGTGGGCAACATAAAGATTAGCTTTCATAGCACTATATATATATTTACACTTGCCTTTTTGTTTCACGAGTGAAAAAATCCACATAACAGTTTATTACCATTTTAAATTTATTATAAATTTTAATAATTTTATTTAATATTTTACATAAATTTTAATATTAAAATCACTTTTTCTATAAAAATATTAAAATTTATTTTATTTTATATTTTACATATTTTTTATATTAAAATAATTGTTTATTAAATTTATAAAATAAAATATATTTTTTATCTTAAAAATAATTCTCCAATCAAACGGAGGGCAACATAAAAAATCGAATATTAACCTTTATGTTGGCTCACCAAATAAAAAATTCTAACTTCAAATTAAGTCCAGAAACTACATATCATGCGTATCTTAGCAAGTAAGTATAAGCACAATTCAAAAGAAAACAATCATCGTTAAGAGCAATAGACATCAAAATTATCCCCAAAAATTACATTTTCTCCAATTTTTGTATAACAATGTAGATAAAAAAATCACACATACACCATATAAATATATGAGAATACACACACATATATATATATATATATATATATATATATATATTTTTGTATATGAATAAATTGAAATCAAGCTGCAAGTGCCTCTTCTTTGGAGGAGAGCTGGTTCTGAATATGCTGCGGAACGACGTCGAATTTTGCAAGCTGCATGGTGTAGGAAGCTCGCCCTTTTGTCATCCCTCTGAGAGTGCTCACGTACTGAAACATCTCAGCCAGTGGCACTAGAGCATCCACCACCTGCATGTTTAACAAATTAAGCAATTCAACTTTGCAAGAATCCATTCATGAATATATATATATATATATACACATGTATGTACGTACGTATATATAATAAACAAGTTACCAAAGAGGATACAAGACTTCCATGGTTACAGATTATTCCCAACATGGATGAAAAAATTGTTAAACCTGACAGCAATGCTAGTGCTGTAAATGAACCAAGCGTTTGGTGAATAATACGATACTCTCATGTTTGGTTTATTACGATTAATGAACAAGTTTGAATATAATTTTTAAAACTTGATTGGTAAATAAACGAGTTTGAATGTGCTCAAAACATATTTATCTACTGGCTTATGAATGTGCTCTATTAGAAGACTCGATATGAGACATTTTGAGCTCAATTAGTGCCTCATTTAGAGATTTTAGTATGCCTTATTTATTTAACTTAAAAAAAAATTATGAATCTCGTCACCACAACTAAACTAGTTTCAAGTGAAAATTGCTATCTCTACCTAACATCCTAAGCTGTTTCCAAGCACGACGTCCCAATGACCAACAATCTTTGACATGAATCGTTCGCCGTTTTGACAATTTCGTAGTCGTCCAGTGTGTAAATGGAAAATAACTCTTTTTGACTTGCCAAATTGTAGGATGCATCCCAGTCTACAATCGACACCATGTCTTGAGGCACCCATCATTTTCTTCAACAATGAACATTACCAAAAGCTATATTTCAAAAAGCTGATATTCCACTGCGGTTGCAGTGACAGTGCCAGAAGAAAAAGTTGTAGGTTTTTTGTCATTCTTCTTCTAGTTCCTCTTCCTATTGCAGCAGCCTCTCTTCAAGTAACCGGCTTGACGCAATATAATCACTCGAGTTCCCTCAATTTGCCATGCCCAAGGTTTCGTCGTCTTTGGCACCTCTTTCTATTGTGTTACTAGGGGTCTCCCACTTAAAGTGCCTTGATATTTTCATTGTCTCCTCATTCAGCAGGCATGAGGTAATAAGGTTGATAAATAATACTTCATTCGAAGACCATAGGGCTAGTTAATCTATGTAATTTAATACCCACTTGAAATTTAAATATTTGAAATGCATTTACTAGCCTTACTACATGAAATGAAATGTGTCATCCCGAAGAATCTATCAATGACAATAAAGGTAGAACTATGAGCCCGAATAGTTATAAGTACAGTAAGACAAAATTCATACTCAAATTTTTGCATAGTACATATGGTATAGGTGAAGGTGTATATAGCTCATGTTCTGCTTCTTACCCTAAGCAGTCTAATAAGAATGTGGTGGGGACACTAAAATTAATTGTCGAATTATTCCTAATAGAGTTGATTGCCGACAGCTGACATGTGAACGCATTGTTTCGATTTGGATCTGGGGCCAAAGAGGGAGGGGAGTGATCGTTGAGGTGATATCCTTCATTTGAACAAAGAGTGACTCTTGGTAGGCACTCTAACAAGTAAGTTAATAAAGTTAGTAGATATCATAATATACAAGAAGATTAATATTTTGTATCTATAAGAAACAAAATGAATGAAAGAGAAAGCCAAAAAATTGATAGTCTAGCCTTCAAGTTTTGATACTATACTAAGAATTGAACTAAAACTGAGGTAGGTATAATTCTAAACAAGAATCTAAAGAATAATATAGTAAAAGTCAAAAGGATTGAGGATGAAATTATAACTAATTATGATCAATGGAATGACTATTAATATTATAACTAATTATGATCAGTTTAAATGCAAGTTATTAGGAAGAGTGAAGGATTTAAATACCTCGGATCAATTATACATAATAACAGTAAAATAGATGAAAATATTATTGACAGAATTCAAGTAGGGTAGTTAAAATAAAGAAATGCTTTTAGCGTGTTGTGTGATAAAAAATTTTATTTAAACTTAAAAGTAAATTTCACAGAACAGTTGTAACACTAACAGTCCCATAAAGCAACATATAAGTAAAATAAGTATCCAGAGATGAAGATGCTACGGTGGATAAATGAGTATACACAAAAAGATAGGATGAGAAATAAGTATATCTATGAAAAGGCTAAAGTAGCCTCAATTGAGGATAAGCTCAGAAAGAGTTGGCTAAGATAATTTGGACATATAAACCATAAGCTGAAAGAAGCTTTAGTAAGGAGCATTGAGTTCTTGGATTTTGCCTGTGTTAAGAAAAAAGGAAGGTCAAATAAGATATGACAAAAAATCATCAAAAAGAATCTCACATATTTGGAGGTTAATGAGAACTTGTTTGATAGAGTGCAATGAAAATAAATGATTTATATAGCCAAACCCATCTAGTGGGACAAAGGCTTGGTTATATAAATAATAAATTCTTAGTATAGTAATTGCTAGTTATTTTATTCTTAGAGTTAGTCTAGCTAGTCTCTAAACAATAAAACAGTAGTGTAACTAGCTAGTCTCTAATTGCTTGTACTTTATTTGGATCGATAAAAATACAATGAGAAGAAACTATAAATTCGAGAAAAAGAACAATGTAATGTAGAAAATTATGCTTTTTGAGATTACCATAAGTTTAGATTTTCTGAGTTTGGGGTATAATGACATTTAGGTTCATGTTTTCAAAATTTTAATATCTGCGTTCCTGATTTTAAAATATTAAAGAAGATAAAGCATAAAAAAACAGTAGGACCAGATAACATCCCAATAGATGTTTGGCAGTACTTAGGAGATGAAGGAGTTTCTTGGCTCACTAGATTGTTTAATATGATTTTGAAAACTAAAAGGATGCCAAATGAATGGAGAAAGAGTATATTAGTACCTATTTATAATAATAAAGGCGATGTACAAAATTGTGCCAATTATAGAGGAATTAAATTAATGAGTCATACTTTAAAACTTTGGGAGAGGGTGATCGAACAAAGGTGTAATACTACGGTATCAGAGAATCAGTTTGGTATTATGCCAGGTAGATCTACTATAGAAGCCATTCATTTATTAAGAAGTTTAATGGAGA
>KZ451947.1:53072-64377 GCA_002786265.1 Apostasia shenzhenica | reverse complement strand
AGAAGAAACATACAAATAAAATAAATGTTGCAGAAATGAGGATGTTAAGGTGGATGTGTGGATATACACGAAAGGATAGAATGAAAAATGAGTATATCCGAAAGAAAGTTGGTGTTGCACCAATTGAGGATAAACTTAGAGAAAGTCGGCTTAGATGGTTTGGACATCTAAATCGTAGGCCGATTGAAGCTCCAGTTAGAAAAATTGAGTTACTGGATTTTGCCCATGTACAAAGAGGAAGAGGGAGACCAAAGAAGACATGGCAAGAAACTATAAGGAGTGATCTTAGTTAATTAAACTTAGATAAGAATTTGGTAACTGATAGAGCGCAATGGAAACAAAGGATTCATGTAGCCGACCCCACCTAGTGGGATTAAGGCTTGGTTGTTGTTGTTGTTGTTGTTGTTGTGTGATTACACTTGTATTATAATCGGACGTAGGCTCTATTTTGGGGTGAATCATGTAAATTTGATATATCATTGTTATTTACTTTATAATTTATTCCACTAATCCTTTTTCTACAATGCTCTCATTGGTTAAGCGGGGTTAATCCCTAAAATATATCTATTGTAAATTATTTAAACAACTATACTAAAGGACTTCTTCTCCAAATTCACCACAGAGACAATTGACTGAATAGGAAAAACGCAAGTAATGCATACTATATTTCATCTTTAAAGTTCTTCAATAATAATTGCATGCAACTCATAAACTGAATTACCAAAACTTAGAAAAGCCCAAAATTCAAATCTAGAACTTACTTTCACCATAAAAGAGAAAGAAAGGTAGAAATGACAAAACCTACCTTCAGCAGCCATGGCGACAATCGATAACTTTTCCCTCCATTCTCGATAAACAGGACGAGCAATTAAAGACCTCAAATGAAGACTTCCAAGGAAATCACACCCAGCAGCTCGTCGGATGCCAGGTGCAAGGAAGCAACTATGTCGCCGCCCGACAAAGCGGCAAGAGGTGAGGGGAAGAAGACTTTGGTCACCACGCAGACTGCATGAAGAGACTGAAGCCGTCACATTAATGGCTTTACTAGCCATTCTCTCGCTGCTCCTTGCTCGACTTGCTTTCTCTCACCAACACTTTTCGCTAGTACTTCACCGGATAATTAGAATCGCAAGACGAAAACGAAGCAATCTGCAAATGCAACAAAAGTATTATTAATTTTGCAAATTAGAATTAATCCACTAAATAATTTAATGAATTAAAATTCAAAACTATATTTGAATAATTGAATAATTTATTTATCCATTATTAAAAGTGCATAACTTTTTCATTATTTATATAAGTTTTTTATCAAAAATTTATTTACATAAATCATACTATTGACTATGGAATAATAAATTTTGCTTTTTCAAACACACAATTTTATATATACTAATAAATGACACATGCATTGCACGTGTTATATTTTAAAACTCAAACTAAAAGAATTCATAATTGTAACAATAAAAGCTCAAATCATTCAACTAATGATGTGCTTGTTCATACATTAAATAAAATTAATTTTTTTTGCATACTTAACGAGATGTGTTTGACATATATTATGAGGGATATTATAAAATGGCATTTAATGAAACTTTGGCTTAAAAATATTAAAAAATTATCTATCAAAAAGTTGATACACATAAAAATTTAGATTAAAAAATAATACAACAACAATCAAGCTTTTATCTCACTAGGTGGGGTCAGCTACATGAATCTTTTATTTTCATTGCACTTTATCAATTAATAAATCCTTATTTATCTTTAAGTGCATAAGAAAATTCTTTATAATTTCTTGCTGTCTTTTTTGATCCCCTACTTCCTCGTTTTACATGGGCAAGCTTCAATAACCCCACTGTTCATGGTGAAGGCTTCAATCGACCTATAACTTTTATATCCAAATCATCTAAACCGCTCTCTCTGAAGTTATCTCAAATTGATGTTGTTCCAACAATCTCGCGGATATACTAATTTTTCATTCTATCCTTTCGTATATATCTACTTATCCATTTTAACATTCTCATTTCTATAACACTAATTTTATTTATAAATTTCCTCTTCATATATCATCGATGATCTTACTACTGTTTTATAAAATTTAACTTTAAGCTTGAGTAGAATTTTTCTATCAGAACACCCAAAGGCATTTATTTACTTTATCTATTTTGCTTGAATTTTATTAAAAATATTATTATCTATTTCACTATCATTTTGTATAGTTCAAGATATCTAAAGCGCTTATTCTTCTTCATAATTTGATCATCAATGGTTACATCGCAAATACAGTTGCCTTTTTTTGGTCGATGGCCCTATTTTACTTGGAGTCTACCTAAATTACTTTATAACTGAAGTTTTACCTTAGCCTCATCTCTAGTCTTATCAACAATAAGAATATTATTTGTGAAAAATATACACCAAGATACTCATCTTGAATGTGTCCAATTAGAATCTCTATAAACAATATAAAGAAGGGGGATTTACGTACAGAACATTGAATTCATCACAAATTACGCATTTCACCATCATTTAGTAAATATTACGCATATCACACTCTCCTTATTGTTACAATAGAAATGTAAAACCCATAAACAATATAAGGAGAGTGTGATATGCGTAATATTTACTAAATGATGGTGAAATGCGTAATTTGTGAAGAATTCAATGTTCTGTACGTAAATCCCCTATAAAGAAATACAAACTTAAAGCTGAACTTTGATGTGATCCAGTTGTAACATAAAAATCCTAAGTCAAACTCCGATATATTAGAATATAAGTAATAGCTCCTTGATATGTCTTTAATAGCTTAAATATAAGTAGTGAAACTATTTTTTTCTAAGATGCTAAAAGTACTTTTTTTAAGATTTTATCATAAATTTTTTCTAAATCAATAAAAATCAAATACAAATTTTTCTGTTTTTCTAAACTTCTCCATTAAACTTTTTAATAAATGAATTGCTTGTATATTAAATATATCTGACATAAAACTAAACTGATTCTGTGATACTTTAATATTACGATGTAATATATGCTTAACCATCTTTTAAAGTTTTAAAATATAATCATTAATTTTATTCATTCATTTATAAATGGCACAATCGTGAACATCATATTTATTTTTATAAAAATATATCATTGTATTCTTTCTCTATTTATTTTGCATCCTTTTAGTTTTCAAAATTATATTAAACAACCGGGTAAGGTAAGAAACCCAATTTTCCATACATTTCTAAACATCTATTGAGATGTCATCTATTGCTAGTAGTTTTATATACTTTATCTTGCTTAAAGCTTTCCAAACTCCAATTTTATTGATACGTCAGATGTAAGAGCAACAATTACTTTCTTTTAGGATGTTGAATATAATAAAATTAATCATATTATCAGAACTGTTATTAAAAAAAATTGAAAATAACTCATTCATCTGTAATAAATATCTTCTTTCTATAAAAGGACTTTCTAATCTTCATTCTTAATGGATTTTATTTATGTCAAATCTTTAATTTCCTTAAGTCTTAAAAATAATTTAATCTACAACAACTAAGCCTTTATTGAACTAGGTGAGGTTGACTACATAGATATTTTATTTTCATTGCACTCCATCAAAAAATAAATCCTCATTTAGTGCAAGTATGTAAGATCATTTAATGCGGAACAACATGCGTAATATAATCCTAATTAAAGATCAATAAATAATTTTAATAGATGATCATAAAATTGTTCAGGAATATTTGCTAATGATAGTTATGTAATAATTAAGAAATTATAAGTTTGAAAAATAAATTGATTTTAAATATTTAGAAATAAGTCTAAATAATATCTAATTAACTAGCCAACTGATTTAAGATAACTTCATCTCAATAACTCAGAGTCAGGGTACGTAGTAAGGAGTTCTCACAATAAAATATTATCAAATAATAATTTAATTACACAATAATGTTTAGGTCGCACAAGTGAGCAAATCAAATAGTTCCAATCACATACATCACCACAGAATTTTGCAAAATACTCAAGATATTTAATAGGCTTTCAAATTTACCTCGGGGTGAGAATCCGTTACCACAGAGACGTATCAGAGAGGAGGATCCGCGGAAGTAGCATAGCTCATGCAAGAAGAAAATGGTAGGCTAAGTTTGGCAATGACAATAACATCGTCGAGCAGCCGATGGCGACTGACGGTAGTCACGATCAATTGTCAGTGGTAATGGTGACAGCAATTGCAAACGATATAGAGGAAGCAGACGCAGGAATCATCAACCTATGGCGAGGCCGTCAGAAACCAGACTCGGTACACAAGTTTGAGTCGTTGATCTGCACTGTCACCGGGAAGGAGAGAATAGGCGGAGCTGTGGCGCTGTACTCAGGAAGAGGCGGGCTAGTAGGCAAAAGATCGTCGGTGAGTTGCGGAACGAAGGTCATCGCAGAGTGTCGATCTAGCGCGATCATAATTGGAGGGCCAGGCCTAGGTCGCACGCGACAGGGAGAAGCTGGCGAAGGTCAATGCACTGGCGGGCATAGGCAATCGGGCAAGGGGGTGTCGTCGGCGATGGACGAACCCACTAGCCAATGGCAAGGGTGTGGCTAAGTGAGGCGAGGTCAGCGCGGTCGCAAGCAGAGGCGCGGTGAATAGGTAGAACTGGGAGCTCCTGAGCTGAGCCCATGGAAAAAGAAGTGGCAAAATTATCAAGATGGGCCTAGATTTTCTTTAGTTAAAATTAAAGTTTAAAATATAAGAAAAGTTGAGAAAATATCTTAAAATTCTTTAAGGTATTTAGGGATTTTTCACCCAAGGCCCCACCCTTTCCCTCACTAGGACAACGCACAAATTTTCAAACTCAAAATGATTTCATTCCAGGATTAAAAACAAACACTAATCCATGCTTTTATATAGGCATATTATAATTGAAATTCAAATTGCAAAAATAAATATAAAAATAAAAAGAGATTACAATATTCCAAATGTACACATTTAAAAAAAAAAAAACAAATGAAATTAGTCTAAAATTTGAAAAATTCCTATTCAAATCAATTGATCAGCCACCAATCATCCATTCAAATCGCGAGAATTAAGTATAGACCTTGCCTAGAATAAATCGATAGTTTGATGGCATCGTGTCCCCACCAACTCTCCCTAAACTAGACTCGTCAAGTAAGGGTCAACTCCGTTGTATTACCTCTCAAACAAATCCGAATCAAGTCGCTGGAACTCACCTCTAATAATCCAGGAATCCTCTAATGTTGGTAAATCTTTCCACTTAGCCAAATATCTCTGATATTTGAGATTATTTGATCATCAAAAATCTGCACAATTTGCTTTTTTTTTAGTAGAACGCTGTAAAAGTAGACACTAAAGGATGGGTTCTCTCTCAATGAAAGGAGAGGGCTCAAACGAATCACTAGGTATTACTATTTATTCTTTGTAAGCCACCAGATCTGAAATGTTGAATGTAGCACTAATCCAAAAATCTAATGATAAATCAATCGCATATACATTTGAACCAAGTTTCTTTAATATTTTAAATGAACTTACCCCACGAGCTTGTAACTTCCTATGACCCCTAGAGGGAATCGCTTGAGTTTAACCCAAATCATCACATAATCATCCTTAGCAAACTCTTGTAACATTTTATGAGCATCCGTTAATCTTTTATAAGCCTCATTATAGAGCCTTATTTTTTTACCGATTTTTAATGTAAACGTCTAATAAGCTCAGCAAATGATTGCGCAGACTCAAAAAATTTCATGATATAGTAGTAGGGGAATAAAGTCAGTAGATGTCCTAGGCTTGTAGCTATGCATGATCTTAAATGGACTAATACCTATGAACCTATTGACAAAATTATTATATACAAACTCCACTTTAGATATGATCAAATCCCAATTCCTACTATCTTCTCTTACCAGACACCTAAGAAAGATTTTTAGGCTCCTATTGACCACCTCGGTCTGACCGTTAGCAAGGGATGATAAGCGATTGAGAATTTCAGCTTAGTTCCTAGGAGATGCCAAAGCGTCTTCCAAAAATAGCTCGTAAATTTTACGTCCCTATCCGAAATCATATTTTACACAGCCCATGCAAATAAATGACTCTATCAAAGAAGCATCAAATGTCTTCGAACAGGGAAGAAAATGTGTCATTTTAGAGAACCTACCCACAACGATACAAATAGAATCATATCGTGCAATTGTCCGAGGCAGACTTAAAACAAAATCAAAGCTCAAGTCCTACCAAGGTCTATCGGGAACAGGTAACAATGTATATAACCCTGTGTTTTGCTTCTGCAATTTCGCGACAGCACAAGTCTGACACTGGGTGACAATGCGAGCTACATTCTTCTTCAGACTTAGTTAATAAAACTGACTCTCAACTGCTTCGATGGTCTAATTTCCTAAAGAAATTCAAACCACTTAGTATGTCTCGGGTTGAGCTTCTTCTGTAAGTTCAAATATTGCGAATCCTAAGAAGTATGTCTTTCTCGCTGATCGTATAGTCTTTATTTTGCCTGAGACAAATTAAAATATACAAAATGTAATCCAGTTCAGGTTTGAGGATTCATACATCTATTCCTATATACTTGTAAGGACCTTAATAACTTCAAACATAGTCAACTCTTGCAAAAACTGAATTGATTACCTATTCTTAAAAACACAATGGACCAGAAAACATGAAATTAATAATAGTGAAGATAATAAAAAAGAAAGAACCTAGGTAATTTTGAAAGTACAAAAATCAAGACTAGTGTGCATCTCAACATAATCTAAAGATGTTTACAAACACTTTCATGCACCATTAATATTTAATGCCACGACAACAACTTTTCAGATTCAAAAGATCCCTAAATTTCTATTTGAAGCAATTCCTTTAGTTAAGTCGCATCTGCTAAAAGAAACTAAATTATATAAACCGTTAAAAAAATGAAGGAAACTTAAAGAATTGAAATTCGATAAGGGTGACTAATAAATTTGAATCTGCAACTTACAGCAACCTGTCACCTTCAGAATTAACATTCGTTCACTCTTAGTCAAAAGAGTTCATTTAGTCGGATTTACAATAACAAAAATAACCAAGCTTTTATCCCACTAAGAGGGGTTAGCTATATGAATTCTTTTTTTTTCATTATACTCTATCAATTAATAAATTCATATTTAGCTCTAAGGCTCTGTTTGGCTCGAGGACCAAATCAGGACCAAAATGATACTAATTTAAAAAATAACAATAATAATAGTAAATAAATTTTTTTTAATCATTCTACACAAATTTTAATTTAAAAAAATATTATTTTACTTTACATACTCAATAATTTTCAATAAAAATATATACTTTATTTCACATCCTAGACCAAAATATTCGGATCTCATATTTTGGTCTAGAATGTAAAATAAAGTTAATTTTTTTATTGAAATTTATTGAGTATGTGAAGTAAAATAATTTTTTTTATATTAGAATTTGTGTAGAATGATTAAAAAAATTTATTTATTATTATTATTGTTGTTTTTAAAATTAGTATCATTTTGGTCCTGATTTAGTTCTCGCGCCAAACATGGTCTAAATGTGTAAGATCATTCATTGTAGTTTTCTGTCATGTTTCTTTAGATTTTCCTCTTTCTTTTTTTATATAAGTAAGATCCAATAACTTAACTTCTTTACTAGAACTTTAATTGGCTTATGATTTATATATCCAAATCATCTAATCTAACTCTATCTAAGTTTATCTTTAATCAATGTTACTCTAACTTTCTAGCAGATATAATCATTTCTTTTTGTCTTTTCGTGTATACTTACTCATTCACATTAGTATTCTCATTTCTGCAACACGTATTATTTGTATGCTTCCTCTTTACAGGATAACTTTCAGCACGATATATCATCATTAATCTTACTACTACTATATAAAATATACTTTTAAATTTGAGTAAGAATTTTCTATCACAACACACTACATATATAACTCCAAAGTATCCATTCTATTTGGATCCTACTAATGATATCATTATCTATTTCACTGTTACTTTATATGATTGATCTAAAGTATTTAAAGCATCAACCTTCTAATAATTTATTACTAATTATCATATCACTAATATAAGTGCTTTTTTTTAATAAAATATGCATTTTATACATTTAATTTTTAATATATTAAGATGAAAATATTTAAATTTTAAAGTATTCATTCATAACTCAAGTTTCATCTTATCGACGAAGAGAATATCATCTGTGAAAAGCAGACATCGAGGCATCTTATCTTAAATGCATCGAGTCAAAAGCAACACAACCAATGTAAAGAGATAGAGAATTAAAGCCGAGCCTTAGTCTAATCCAACTATAATAGAAAAATTCTTAGTCAAACTCCCTTTTGTCTGAACACAACAGCTCATTTATACATATTTTTAATATCTTGATTATAAGTAATGTAAATTTCTCTTTTCTAAAAATTTCTAAATGTCTTCTTTCAGGATATTATCATAAACTTTTTTAAAATCCATAAAAACTAAATACAGATCTCCTTTCTCCATAAACTTTTCTATTAAGCCTCTTAACAAATACATAACTTTTATAATAGTTCTACGTGATATAAAACTAAACTGATTTTATGATACCTTAATATAATTATGTAATCTATGCTCGATCGCCCTCTTCTAAAATTTTAAAGTATTGCTCGTTAATTTAATTCTTCTATAGTTTGCACAATCCTATGCATCGCTTTTTATTTTATAAATAAGTACTAATGTATCTTTTATCCATTCATTTGACATTCGTTTAGTTTTTAAACTTATATTAAACAATCTAGTAAGCCAAGAAACTCTTTATCTCCTATACATTTTTAAACATCTATTGGAATATTTTTTGGTCCTATTGCTTTTATGCTAAAGAGTCATTAGGTTCTACACTTAGATTTACTAAGAGGTAAATCATATAGATCTTTTGTTAAAAAAATGAAAGAGAATGAAAGAATTGAGAATTGGACTAAACAATTCCTACTCCTGTTGAAAAAAGAAACCCTAAATACTTCTGCTATGAGAAAAAACTCTCTTCAACTTAAGGTAAAACTTCGCTTTTGCAACTACAACATTAGACGCTCTTTCTCCACATCAGAACCTCGAAAAAGATTGAGAATAATGGAAAATAATAAGCAAAAGAAACAGATAAATATCTATTATTACCTCAAACAAGACCTCAACAAAGAAGAAACAAAGCTACCTCCTATCTCCTGCCAACTCTATCTCAATCTTTATCCCTTGCTCACATTTTATAGTGCTACTGTGGGCTCTTCGTCTCAAAGCAAACAAGTCTGCACTTTTCCCTTTTTCCCTGCCCATCTGTCTTCTTGAACGATTGGATTCGTCAAAAACAAAGAGGCATCACAGAAAGGCCATAGAACGAACAGGATACGAGACGAGATGAAGAGTTTATATGGATTAATTAAGGTTTTAATATATTAGAACTTTTCTCACTTGCTATTTTGGAAGAGTGGTGGCACAACAATTATAGCGTTTTTCATTAACTAGTGAAAATCACATGCTATATATAATAGAAAATAATAAACTAATCTAATAAAGAGCTTGAGCTCATATATAAGTGCCATCAACTATTATTACAACTACAAGAATTCAAATAGGCTTTTTTTTTAATAAATTCAAACATAACAGCCCAAAGAGGAAATATTTTAGTTCTAGCTAAAATTTAAACCAACGCGCCGTTGCCGGGTCTTAAGTCCCGGATGAGAAACGCGGAGGGTTGCGTTAGGCAGTCGACAGCCAGCGTAAAACTTGTCGAATCAATCATGACATGAATTCTTTAGAAAATTGCGCTATAGCTAGGGCGTTCCCTGGAAGCGACGGGCTGTATTGCCTGAATACAGTGAAAAGTGGGCAAGGGCTGCTGCATCGGCGCCCGGGTGTAGTGAAAAGTGAGCAAGAGTCCCCACATCATGGACGGATGTGGGTAAAGAAGCTAGTCCATCATACTAGAACTCAAGTCAGTAGGATTAGATTAGGAACTTGGAATATAGGCAGCCTGACGGGCAAGCTAATGGAGTTGGTGGATATTATGGTTCATAGAAAGATTAATATTTTGTGCCTGCAGGAAACAAAATGGGTTGGAGAGAAAGCTAAGGAAATTGATGGCTTAGGTTTTAAACTTTGGTACTCTAGTAAGAATAAAAGCAAGAATGGAGTGGGTATAATTCTGGATAAGAGTTTGAAGGATCACGTAGTGGAAGTTAAGAGAAATTGTGATAGAATTATGGCTTTAAAAATTATAATCAATGGAATGATTATTAATATTGTAAGTGTGTATGCTCCCCAAGTAGGCTTGGATGCAAGCATAAAGGAAAATTTTTGGAATGATTTGGAAGAGTTAATACAAGAGATACCTCAGGAGGAAAAATTATTTATTGGAGGAGATTTAAATGGACATGTTGGAAGTGTTGTTGAGGAATTTAATAGTATTCATGGTGGATATGATTTTGGAGAGATAAATGAGGAGGGTAAAACTATTTTAAAGTTTTCTTCAGCATATGATCTTGTAATTACTAATACTTTATTCAAGAAGAGAGATGAGCATGTTATTACGTACAAGAATGGAACTTCAAGAACTCAGATTGATTATTTTCTTATAAGGAAACGAGATCGCTTGGATTGTAAAGATTGTAAAGTCATTCCAAGTGAATGTTTGACTACCCAACATCGATTAATGGTTTTATAATTTTAGATTCCAAGATAAAGTATTGGAGAAGAAATAATAAGTCAAAATCCTATCATCGGACTCGATGGTGGAATCTAAAGAATGAGAACAAATGTATATTTAAGAAGAAAGTTCTAGAACTTGGGCAATGGAACATTAACGGAGATACTGATCTTATGTGGTTGACAGTTGTTAACTGTATCCATAAGGTGACGAAGGATGTGCTGGGAGAATCCAAAGAAATGATTCCAAATAATAAAGATACTTGGTGGTGGAAAGATGATGTACAAGAAAAAATTAAGGAGAAGAAGATTTGTTATAGAGATTGGTTTAAAAACAAAAATAAGGATAAATGGGAGAAATATAAAGTGGCTCGACGAAAATCTAAGAAAGCAGTAGGCAATGCAAAAAATATAGCCCTTGAGGATTTATATAAGAAGTTAGATACTAAAGAAGGAGAAAGACAATTATATAAGATTGCTAAGGCAAGAGATAGAAAAACTAAATATTTAATTGAAGCAAAATGTATTAAAGATGAAGATCAAAGAGTATTTTTCATGGAAGAAGATATCAAAGATAGATGGATGAGTTACTTTCAACAGCTTTTCAATGAAGATTGTGAAAATT